>JAURVB010010327.1:0-98516 GCA_033002965.1 Piper betle | reverse complement strand
ATTGATGCTATCTGTTGTGCTAATTGTAAAATGTAACAGTTTTTTTTATAAAAATATACATTATATATGTTAACGGCTATGCCATTTACCATCAGAATTACCATCGAAAATATATAAAAATGGATGTCACCTCATGTTTTACCATCAGATTTACCATAAAAAAATTATTAGTAATATGTCTTCCTTCAGTTGGTTTCACCGTTAGTTATTTCCATTTCAGTGTTAGATAGAGAACCATTTTATCAACAGATTTTTACCATCAACAGATCTGATGGTAAATATTTTTACCATATATTTCCGAAGGTATATGCTAATTTTCTGGGAGTGGATGATGGGCAGCTGCCGCTGAAGAAAACTATGGAAAACAAATCAACAAAATCCACGGTCAAACTGACAAACTCTATTAATAAAAACGAAGCCTTTGAGTCCCCGAAGCCAACTACTGAAGTCTCTCGACAAAAGTCACTGAACTGAGGCGAGAAGAATTGAGAAGATAGAAGGCTCCTCTCTCAAGCCACCACCACTCTTTCTCTCTCCTCAAATGTTCAATATCTGTCTAAAATAAATAAATAAATATCAAGTTTTGATTCTAATTAAGTGAAACAATCATTAGTTCATTTGACTTCAAATCAAAATTTTATTTATTGTATATATCATATTGAGAAAAATTAAGCTTACTTGAACTTTAAATTACTAAAATTTAACGTTAAAAGGTAATTTTTTATATTAATCGCAAAATCTTCCAATCCAATATAACTGGTCACTTGCCACATGTGCAATAAAATAAAATTTGATTTTTTAATGATATTTAAAAAATCATATCTTATATAAATAAAATGTTTATTTATTGAAATCTAAAACAATTTTAAATATGATGCTATTTAAATTTTCTTAAAGATTGCATAACCTTTTTATAAAAATCATAAAATTATGGGAGTATCTACTAATTTGAAAACTTTATTTCCCCTGTCATTAATAAAGTGGAAAGAAATTTACACCAGATTTGTTTAGAACTTTTTTTGACTCTTCGTCGAATCTAAACGGGTATAAAACATATGATTAATTTTTAAAGGGTGATGTTAATTTGAAAGGGGTGCATTCTAAAGAGTAAAACTTTTCTAAAAGGTGTTTTCTAAAAATTAGAACTCTTCTAAAAAATATACAATTTTTCTAGAAGGCCTTGTATCATTTCTAAAGGGTGTACACCACTTCTAAATGATATGCACTTTTAAGGGGATACACATTTTCTTCAGAACACTCATTTGTTTAAGAATTGTATCTCAATTTTTCCATATAAATATGTTAACAATATCTCTCAAAATATTTCTTATTTTAATTCGTACAAGTTTTTTTAAAATTTAACCATCTTAAAAGGCATGAATAACTATGAGGTCATTATAATAGTATGTTTTTTAAAATTGTTTTTCCATCACTATAATTTGACCATTCTGTTTCTTTCTCATGCAAAATGTTTATCTTTTTACAAGGATTTATCTCATCTCTGACTTATAAATATGCCAACAACATATCTCAAAATATTTTTTCTTTTGATAATTAAAATTTTTTTCCAAAAAGATAATCGTGTCAAAAAACATAAATAGCTATGAGGGAATTATACTTTTATGTTTAATTGATTTTTATAATATTTTTTTGATTTATTATAATTTTATTATTCAACTTTCCTTCTTTATTTTCTTTGTTATTATGTAATTCACTTCTTCATTTTTAATACCATTAATTTTTTATTTTTTAAAATTTTTTATTCAATATTCTATTCTCCTTCATCATTGTTTTATCTTTTATTATTTGCACCTCATTTTTTTTAGATTTTCCCCTTTCTAATAGTTTCACTTCGAATTTGTTTTTTGTTTTTATTTTTAGATATGTTTATTTTTTGCATTTGGTACTTCATGACATTTTTTGTATTATTTATTGATCATTTTTCCTACTAAAAGTGCTATATGTATTACAGAATGTGGTTTTTAAATTGTGATATGTTATCTTTTTATAGAAAACTTTTTACTTTTTTTAAAAAAAAAGTTATAAACGTAAAAGGATTATAAACACCGAAATGATGATGAACTTTCAATGAGTCATAGTTGATACAAAGAGTTCTATATCAGTAAGCTATTATTTGTGGTATATGTAGAGATTTTTAAAAAATTAAAAGAAGAATTATACAAATAGTTGGAAGAAATGCAACAAATAATTATCCATTAGATGATAATGAAACAAGTATGATATTTAATTTTTTCTTTGGGAGCTTTTTGATTAATGATTTTGCTAGCTTGTTGTGTTTTTGCATGAATTGTTCTAAAATATGATATTTCTTCATATTTATTTATTTGTACAAGAATCAATTAATTTATATCTATTAATTTTTATAGTTTATACGCTTACATAATATTTTAGGTTTATAATTTAATTAACTTTAAATAATAAATTTATACTAAAAATTGTTAACTTGACTATTTACAAATTTAATAATTTTGATACTAGTTTATTTGCACAGAAAAAAATCACTCATTACGCGGGGCTATGACTAATTTTTAAGTAAATAAATACGAAACAAATAGATGTGCCAAATTGGGTGAAATGGACTAATTTTTTTGCCCATATCCACCGTGATGGGGCTAATGATTAGGGGTGAGCACATTATGCAATGACCCACCCAAAAAATTGGCCACAACTAAAAAGGGATAAATAAATAACAAAAGAGATAAATGTAATAACAATGTAAATTCAAAAGTTAGATATTGCATGGAAAAAAATAATATATGAAGTAAAACATGCAAAGTCATATTAATTCAATAAGATTAAATAGAAGTTTATTCATGTAGCTAAACTATAAACAAAATAGACTAAAGGAAATAAAAATGACACAAATCCCTTAAGAATGATTTAATTATCCATGTTTAACTTAATTAAAATAAAGAAAGTCCATAAATCTACTATGACAATGGTCCTCAACGAAAGAGCCACAACATAGTCAAATTCTCTTCTCAACTATCAACATGGAGACTCACCCGTGAACACATTGTTACGTTAGTGCTGAAATCACTAAGTCGTATAATAAAAGTAAGAATAATGTAATACTTATATCCATTTTTCATCAATTTAACGATCTTATTATATGAGCCTACGTTAAGCTCCCTGTCTTCAAGGGTGGCCTCCCCTCCTATACATAGGGGTGGGCGTGGACGTCCGAATTTGTCCGTCGGTCCGATGTCCGAAGTATGTCCGACCGAATTTGACCGACTGAATTCGACCGAATTAAAACAAACCAAACATGGACATTTTTTTGTCTGACCGAACGACCGACCGAGTGTCCGATATTTATTAACAAACTTGTATGATCCATCTTCGAAAAAAAATATATCACATTATAAACATAATGTAAAACCAGTGATCCGAGTCAGGGTTTTTGCTTATGAACCGATCGGTTCAATCGTCGGTTCTAGTCAAGTATGTTTTAGAATATGTGTACTAAGTCGACGCTGGTCGGGTGTATGAGCCATGAGGGTCATACGTACCCAAGTATATGATGATAACATCATGAATACAACAGAAAAGAATGAGTTATCAGAATATATGAGAGTATGCCAATTATTTTTTTATTTTATATATAGTTGATCGTGGAATTAGTTTAGGCCATTTACCGTGTTAGGATGCGTTACGGGGAATTTGGGTGGGTTATTAGTTATAGAATGTCATTATGATGTTGTAGTGTTTATTTTATTTTATGGAATTTTTTCTGATTTTATGGATTTTTTTAGGATTTATTCCGAGTTAGTTATTATTATTGACTCGAGACATTGGTGAGTCAAGTCTTATTTACGATATTTCCATCAATCAAACCTCCGACCCATTCTCTTCCCCGTCCAAACCGCGCTGCCCCCTTGCATGGTCGCTGCCGCCGCCATCGCGTCGCCCGGTCAGCCGATCGTCGCCGTTAGGCCCCGCCGCGGCTTTGCCGTGATGCCCCGAGCGCCCCCGCCATCGCTCGGCTTCCACGACTCCGGAATCGCCGCTCGTCGTCGATTCCGCCGCCGATACCCTCTGCTCGCGTCGTCGATTCCACCGCCGGCGACCGTCGCCGCGGCCGTCTAGTCACTGCTTTGACATTGCCAACCCTCCTACGGCGGCAGGCGGCGGCGGCGGAGGCAGCGGCTACGGAGGCGGCGGCAGAGAGGGTTTGGTCTGTCTGCAGACACTGCTTGGGCCTGATGGACAATTCGATGTCTGAAGTCGGTCGGACAAATTTTGTCCGACAAAATTTCGGACAGACGCAGACAATAATTCATCTGATGTCTGTCCGACCGATGCCCACCCCTTTCATCAATTTAATGATCTTATTATATGAGCCTATGTTGAGCTCCCTGTCTTCAAGGGTGGCCTCCCCTCCTATACATGTATATATATACCACAGGTCTAATCCATAGTTAACAATATTGCTGAGACCCACCCTCTCAGTATCATAAATGTATATCCTGACACCCTTTTTGGTATGGGGGTAGATCAATTCAATTTAATTATAAATCTTCTCATATCTCATGTTGGGCTAGGTGAATTCATTGATTACTCTTCCACACTTAGCGTGTAAAACCCACGATTCGAGTCAGAGTTTTATACCAATAAGCCGATCGGTTCGAATCGAGTATGTTTTAGAATACGTGTATTGAGCCGACGCTGGTTGCGTGTATAAACTATGAGGGTCATGTGTACCCAAATATACAATGATAACATCATGAATATAACAGAAAATAATGAGTTATCATAATATATGAGAGTATGTTAGTTTACATTTTCTATTTTTATATATAGTGGATCGTTGAATTAGTTTTAGGCTGTTTATTATGTCAGAATGTGTTATGGAGCAGTTTGGGTAGGTTAATAGTTACAGACCATGTCATTGTAGTGTTATAGTGGGTGATATATTTTATGAGATTTTCCCCTATTTTTTCATTTTTTTTGGGGAATTCCTAATAGTTATTATTTTGACTCGAGTCGGAGTCGGAGTCGAGTCAAGTCTTATTTACGACATTGCCATAGACCCTTTTTATTTTCCCCCAAACCCTGATCACCGCCACGCCACCCTCTGCTTGTTGTTGCCGCCATAGCTGATGCAGCCCTGTGGCCGATCATCCCCGCCAAGCATCGCCGCAGCGTTGTTGTGCCACCTCGAAAGCTCCGAGCCGTCACTTGGCCTCCACGATGCGATGAAACCACCCCCTTGCGTTGCACTTCCTTCACCGATCGTGCCGCCATCACCGCCGCGATCGAGTGGTCGACTCGACACCTTTGACCAACCCACGACCTCCCCCGACTAGAGCGGAGCCCATCGCTGCCCAGGCTGGTCGGATTGAGTCAACCTCCACCGCCGCCTCTGTTTTAGCCATTTTCTGGCGAGCCGCCACCTGTGCCGACCACGTTTACATTGTAGACGCATCGGGCTCACTGAGCCGGTTCCAATGGTACCCAATACCCCTGCTATTCCGCCAGTAAAAGCCGCTGGGGATTGTGCCAAAAAATCGCTGGAAACCTGCTGGAAAACCGCTAGAACCCGCCGAAAAACTAGATTTGCTGGAATTTAGTGGATCTTCAATGGAGCCCATCCAGTCGAACCCGACCAAACTTTAAACGCTGACGAGAGCCGAATTTGAGCTCCGAGACACGTGACGAAACCCTAACCCTCATCGATTGTCGATGATGAGAAGTATAATTACCTCCAAGTTAATGATTTAAAATTGATGATTATTAACACAACATGTTAAGGATTTATTAATTGTCATGATTAATGTTTGATTATGGATGAAGAGATAAGTTGCATGATGTGATTAATAGTGAATGAATGATAAGTGATCTAATAAGGTAAATCAAAGCTGAGCATGTTATTCAACTACGATGTGACTTAGAAAACCAAAATAAAATTGGCATGAATAGGATGAGTTAGAAATGTTTTTACATTTATGGATGTGGACTATGCTGTGAGTGTAATGGTCATGTCGAGTAAATGCATCATTCAGTTAGTGGGTGTTAGCTTCTAGATTTGATGTGTAGGTATGGAGTAGAAGTCCACCACCTAGGCGCGAGGACACGCTTGGAGCTTATACCAGGTCCGTTTAGAACTCGTCTCTATTTTACGCTCTCTTCTATTGTATGCTTTTTTTATTATTTGCACGACAGGTTAAGTGGCATTTTATCAGATCCCACTTAACTCGGGCCATTTAGCCGAACAATTTTTCAGATTAAAAAACCTTCGAGAATGAGATCCCTCGAGGATGATTTCGAAAACAAGATCCTCTATAAGTTGCCTTCGGGCCTATTCTATGAATCCTTTCCCAGGCCTATATATATAATTTTATCGAGTTTTTAATGAGATGAGAGATGAAGAAACCGACTTGCATGTACCATGAAAGGATGTCGTGACAGTCAAAGTGGGCTCTAGATTAGTGAGTGGGTTGTTCCATTCTTGAGGGATCCTGATAATTCCGCGTTTGAGTTCCTCACATCCAGAGAACGTGGAGGTTTACGGGTACTGTTAAGTACAACGCATGTTCGGACTTGTGGTTCAAAGGGTATTAAAGGCTTTTGTGCTCAAGGCCAAGAGAATTATAGAGGAAATGAGAGGGGTTAGGATATACATGTAGTCCTGATGGACCTGAGAAAAATGAAATGAGAAAAATACCGAAAGAGGCATCAGCAAAGCAGATAGTTTGGGATGCTACCAGGTCTGCAGCCCAGTGGTTCCTCAATAGGTGCTCTTGAAAGAGTTCACGAGAAGTATACAAGTGTTTTCTTTTATATGGGAGTTCGCTCTCATAGCTAGTTTGTTATAGTTATATTTTGAACTAGTAACGCTTGTTAGTGACTTGTTTTTATACTATATGTAGTTGATAATTAGGAGTTAGATGTGCCAGCTTGGACGAAGGAGCAATGATGTCGCTTGCACACACATGTTAGGCGATAGAGTGATTAATATTTTATTTATGATGTTATTATATTGATAATGATTTGATTAAATGTTAAGACATGATGATATGCTGTGATCAAATGTTAGACATGATGATATGATGTGAAATGTGAATAGATTGTACAGGTAGGTTGAGACTCAAGCTTCATAATGAGTATAGAGTAGATTAGATTCTGTGTGAATGAAATTATTGATAATTCACATATATTTGTATATATTATTTTGACAGGGGCCCCTAATTACACTTTTGTGGGAGACTTTGTTTATTTTATTTCAAAATTTTTATTAATTTTTACCTTAATTGTATTGGTGTGTAAATTAGTTTATATGTCATTTGTATAGTATCATGATAGGGTTTTGTATATTTATTCATTTATGACGAGTCATCTTTTTATTTTAAGACAACGAGATTAGATCTGCACGAGTTAGGTTTGGGTTAGCCAACCTAACTGGGGCTTGTGATATGTAAGTTCAGTTCACGAATGTGAACCAGATTTAGGATGTTACATAGTGAGAGTAAGTCGAGTTTGAGCCTATACCAACTGAGACCTCAATTGAGTACTACCAATTCACAATTATTATACAGACCTTGAAATTTGATGAGGCACCTGCAAACAACAACACACGAACCTAATCTGTACGAGACAATAAAGCATGCAATAAGCAAGAATAAAATAAAATAAATCTTTAAATTTACAAAATTATAGAATGGTTGATAAGATAGTTAATTATTTATGTAACACAATCATTTAAGTTATGCCTTACCTTTTAAATTAATTAGTCAAATCACAATTTACCCTTAAACAACGATAAAATAATTATTAACTCATTAGCATATATTTAATTATTAATATTAGTGTATTTTTCTTTATGCGTTAATTATTTAACCAAGTAAATCTTATTAAGATTACCTTCCTCTAGAGATTTAGGTTAACATTCAAACTTTTAATTAATATCATACTTTAATTCTAATTAATAAACAATGATTGCTTATTCTATTAATAATAGGTTAAATATATATTAATAACAATTTATTAACTCTTGACTAAGTCAAACTAATTATCCTACGATCAATTAGACCGCCGTATCCAATTATTTAATATAGTTTGTATTAAAATATAAAGGATATCATTCGTAAGATTATTTTAAATTATTTCACTTGGCAAAGGTTCGTACTTTATTTACTTTAAGCATGCTATTACGATTCAATGTTTATAATTGTTATATTATTATATTTTAATAATCTATACCTTAATTTACCCACACAACTATGCAAGGTTTTTTTAATTTAGCGACATCATCAATATAAATGATTTAAACATTGAATGATAATTTAATACCAATCCCATTTTAACTGACAAATTTTTTACACAACAATTATAATACGCTCATACACATAAATTTACAACATTTTAATTAATCCAACAGTGATTATTTATAATTAGAATTTTGTTAATAATTAATAATCAATAATCACATACATGTATTAACTTATTTAGATATTACATATGTCATTCATATAACTTTAATTAATTATAACTAGTTAATGAATAAATTAAAATGTGATTCATTTAATTATTAATTATAACCACTTATAGATCATGATTAACTCTAATATTTATTATCATATAATAAAAAATATATGAAGTAGCACTACTATTAGCTAACATTAAATAGTGTAATTAACTAAATTAGCAAATATAAACAACAACAACAACAAAATCCTAAAAAGAAACCCCCCAATGACGCAACTTCTAAAACCAGAAAATATAAAAATATATATAATAAAAAAACCAGATCAACGAGCCGAGCCCAACAAAAATACATGCAACAAGGTAAAAGAATGGCTACCCATTACACACATGCAGCAAGGTGTAAGGAGAAATACATCATGCTATCCACAAGACAACCAAGTAATTAGAACCAATAGGATACATATAAAAAAATTATTAGAGGATAGGTAATCAATCAAGAGGATACCCGTGGATAAAAAGGGAAGGAGGAGGAGAATGTTGACGGGAAAGGGATGAGAAAAAAACCATAATTATACCCGAAACTGACCACAAAACTAAAATTTTGAAGAAAAACTTTAATATTCATATTTTATGTGTGTTCTTATTAGTTTATTTTAATTTATTTATAATTTATTTGAAATATTTAATATTATATTTGGAATATTTTTTAAAATGATTTTGATGGTTAAATCATATTTACATCTGATTTATTATCAAAATTATAATTAATTTTAATATATTTATTATAATTTCGTTTTTTTAAACCGAGCCCAATCAAAAGTTTTTCGGTTGATTTCGATTGAAGGAGAGTTTGGGTTCAGCTTAGTTCCGGAACCAAACCATGGAACCCTAGTTCCGTAGTTCGGTTCTGATCAACAGACCGATTACCCACCCCTACTTAGCGAACGATCTCGTCAGTTTCGAAGTTAGGTACGGGAAGATCGAGCCCACGGCCCAGATTTCACAATAGAGGGAATTGGACGGTCCTCTTCCCTTCCACTTTGTCATCCCCCGACCAAGGGAAGGGAAAGAGGGGAAGAGGGATCAGGGGCTGCTCAGATTAGCCGAGCCGATAAGCCCCGTTCCATGGCCGCCTACGACGACGACGACGACGACGACGACGCCTCGCTCTCCTCTTGGAGACCGAAATCCTCTCCGAAACCTCCGATCAGGAACGAGATCCGCCTTGTAAAAAGCCGCGCCTCGACGACACAACGTGTGGGATACGCGAGTCTGGGACCCTCACCAGCATTCCCTGCGAACTCTTCCACCATATCCTCAAATTCCTTTCTTCTGAGGTTCAAGTATTTTATTTAACTATTCCGATTTTAGAGATGGATGAAAATGGTCTAATTTATTATTTTTTTGTTGTATTCTGGATGACTGTATGTTATACTTCTAATAAGGGCTCGACTTTTACAATCCGTCGATTCATTAATAGGTCCTGGATGAAGGAGGAGGCAGATTATGGCGGTCTAATTTGATATTGTTGTTGTATTGTGATTGGTCAAATGTCTTACTTCTAATCAGCTATCCATTTTTCAATAATAAGGAGAGATTGGTTGTAGTCCTGATCCTAATTCTGTCATTTTCTCTCTGTTTATTTTTTTATCTTTTTCCTCAGGATCTTGTGTCCTGTTCGCTCGTGTGCAAATTTCTCAACTTCGCAGCTTCTGATGAAAGCCTCTGGCGGCGTTTGTAAGCTCTATTGCTATTTCCATTTCCTCTTTCTGCAATTCTGGTTAACTCTTTGTTGTTCCGTTTAGTGACTGTCTAAGTTTGTGGTCGCTGTATCATTGTTGTATTTTTTCTGCCAATAAAGAAAGCATTTGCATTTGCCTCTATGTCGGCTGTTACAACAAGTTCAGAAGTTATGTTGTCCTTTCTCTTGTCTTTCTAGGATTGAAGTTTACAGCAATATGTATGGGGCCGTTGGCCTTTCTGGTTTGTTAACTCGTATTGGAGATAAATAGAAGTTTTTGTTTTCATTACGTCCTATAAAATTTATACAATCTTCATTTCTAGCTCCTTTTACTGAATTTCTATGCCTTTTAAGAGCAACTGTTAAGTGAGTGCATCTGTCAAAATCTTGTTATTGAATGCGGGTTATATAGTTATCATATTTACGTTTGGCTAAATACAAACTTATCATTGAGATTTCCCTTCATAAGCTTTATAATGAGTTACAATCACTATCGGTTTCATCATCCACCACCCAAGCCTTGATGTCCACCCAAGCCCTAATGGTTATAGTGATGCCACTAGCCTATTCTTCCATTCCACCTGATCATGATGGACAACGTCATTGAGTATATATCACATCTCCTCCACCCCCTCACCACCTCCTCCTAAATCTCTTTTGGCGTCTCAATTCTCATTACAAATTTTTTATCCCTATCTTCATGTGTGTCTGCTTATAATATCTAAAACACTGCATGCAATCCTAATTGCTTTTAATTAATAACTTTAGACATGCTTTTTATTTAATGGTGTCCCCCCCTCCCCTATCTCTCTGTAATAATGATTATCAAGGTCGACCATTAAATAAGCATGTCAATTATTAATCTTATTTTCAGAACTCTTGTTTATCTTTAATGTTATGGTAAGTTTAATGTAGAGTTATAAGTAGAAGAAAGTGCTTGTCTTTGTTCAATTCAACTTCCTTTTCTTCTCCCTTTAGTTACTCTTTTCTTTTCCCCCTAAATTGTTATCTTTATTTGTTTTTATTATATAGCAATAGACTTTCACCGAGTGGTATTCTGATATTTGATTAGTATTGAAGGTATTGTATGCGGTGGGGTCAAGCTTTGGATGGTGGGAAATTGCGTGTATGTGCATGGAAAAAGCTTTATATACAGGTACATTTTGTTTTCTTGCATTTAATGTAGGGCTACAAATCTTTTTTTTTTAATTTGTGATTTTCTGGTCTCAAATATTCTATAGAGCGGTATTTTTAGGATTGAAATTAGTAGTTCGATTTTGTGAGGTTGTATAATTGAGTAAAAATGTGTGGCCTTGGACTGCTTATCTTTATACGGGTGACCTTTATTTAAAATTGAGGCCTTTATTTCAAGAGCCTTATATATGTGAGCTACAACTCATATTGGTTGTATCCGCTATAGTTTTTATTTGAAGCACATTTTGTGGGTCCCACTACCTAAATCAACACAGACATGTAAAAATAAATAATTAAGTATTTATAAATTCTCAAATCTATTTAATGCTTTTGAACCTATCATCTCAATTTTTAAAATTATTACAATAAAATTAATTTTAAAATGTCTTTAAACTGGTGCATTTTAAAAGAATCTATAAGTATTGTGATGATGTACAAGATGATAATATTCCTATGCCTAATTCACATCTTAATATTGATGAAAACTATGAGGAAGAGTCTTATTTGAGGAGGGATGAACATCCTAAAACTATGAAGGCTTATACAAGATGACATAAGCATTAGAAGCTTCACAAGATAAGCTTTTAGTTAGTTTTATTTTAATTCCTGTTTATGTTTTGTCTATCAGAGGTATTTTAGCCACGTATTAGTCATTGTTTTGTTTTAATTAATTCATGTTATATATATATATATATATATATATATATAGTGTAAACTCAAAGATCAGAAGTTGAAGAGATGAAGATCTCCTCCCCTGAGAGAGAAGTGATCTATTTATAAACTTAGAAATCAACAGTAACTGGGTAATAGGGTTATCGGGTAACCGGGTCTTACGGATTAGATTTTACCTTGGGCCCAGCTAATGTAGGATGAGTGGGACCAGTGGGGACCACAGAAACAGAGGGACCCATAGAGGATTTCAATGTCTTCCATGGAGATTGTGCAAAATAGTCTTGACTTGGTCCTTCAATACATTTTGAATCAGGAACAGCTTCCAATTGGGGATTTACTCCATAAGAATTGAGTAACCAAACAAATTTAAGAGCTTCATCATCAGTCATCTCTTAAATTTGTTTGGTTACTCAATTCTTATGGAGTAAATCCCCAATTGGAAGCTGTTCCTGATTCAAAATGTATTGAAGGACCAAGTCAAGACCATTTTGCACAATCTCCTTGGGGAACTAAAGATCTACAGTGCAACTTATGTGGAAATATTGGACACACAGCAATTGTGTGTACTGCCTCTCCATTCTCTGAGTCTGAATCTAAGTGTTTCTGTTGTGGCCAAATGGGTCATACTGCATTTTATTGTCCAACACTTAATAGAGATCCTACTCCAATGTGTAGTCCATCCAAACAAGCAGAAATTTAGATTCTATAGGTCCCTTTGTTTCTGTGGTCCTCACTTCTGTGGTCCCTACTGGTCCCACTCATCTTACGTCAGCTGGGCCCAAGGTGGACTATAATCCGTAAGACCCGATTACCTGATAATCCTATTACCCGTTTACTCTTTATTTTTAAGTTTATAAATAGATCACTTCTCTCTAAGTGGAAGGGGAGCTCTTCATCTCTTCAACTTCCGATCTTTCAGTTTACACTCTCAAATAGTATTGTAAGTTTTCTCAAGTTTGCTTTTAGCCTTCAAGTCTGTGTCTGCTTTTGAGTTTTCGTTTGTTTGTAAACTCTTTTAGTTTTCATCGTCTGAGTTTCTTTATAATAGCTTATGTTTAAGTTATTATAAGGAATCTTCTTTATAAGTGTCATCTTCAGTCTTCTTCAAACTTCTTTTAAGTTTTCTTTAAGTCTTTTCATGTTCATCCTTATGTTAGTTATCGTCTGTTTATCTATTTGAGTTTGTGCAATTCTCTTTCATGTCTAAAACCCTCCCAGGTTGATTTTCTAGTCGTGTGAAAGTCTGATCTATCTGTTGAAAAAAAAAAAATTTTAGGTTGATTTGCACAGTGTCTGTTTATTGGTTTGTACGTACTCAGTTCAGATACTTGTATCTATGTACTTGTATGTGTATGTGTTGTATGTACTAAGAGTACTGTACTGAGTGTATTTACTAAGAGTGAACTTTGTAAGAAATTACCAGCAGTAAAGAAGTAAATTTCTGGTATGATTTCTTTATTTATTCTTTTACATATTGATATGTAATGATAAAAAATCGTTTTCAATAAAAAACCTGTTTTTCCTCCCAAAAGGGATATAAGTTCTCCTGTAAAGGATATAAATTTTATCTTTTGATAAATCTCCCTGTGAAAGGGTATAATGTTTATATTATATTGTGTGATATAATTATGTTTATAATTTGTTAGTTATTGTTGATTATTGTGAATAGTTATACTATTAAGTTGTTGATTGTTAGGCTACTATGTGTTGTTAAGTTAGTTTTGACACTTTTACAAGTCATTAGATTGCTATATATATATATATATATATATATATATATATTATATATATATGGAGGTTGTCATGTATTAGGGAGATCATTGATAAACAGATTGAATAAGAAGTTGATTTTTTCCTTTTACGTATGTCGCTGTTCTTCTCTTTGTTTGATACCTCCTACTTGTTCAAGCTTGGGTATAGGGGACTAATTCGTCGTTGAAGCCTTTAGTTCTGTTATTGGATTCCATTCACAGGAATTCATCTTATTGAGGTCTGTAAAAAGTAAAAAATTGTTGACCTCCTAATTATGCATTCTACTTCGCATACATATGGACACCATTGTGTAGGACCCCTAAAAAGAGGCTTAGATTAGAGGCATAGCTTATAGAAGATATATGAGGTGTAGCTTACCTTAATTTTTCTCTTATTTCACTTGAATTATCCTCATTGGTCCTGAGAAGGAGAGAAGGAGAGAGAAGATTGAAGGGGAAGAAGAACAGTTAGATTGATGTCAGTTTATTTTCCCATTGATACAGGACCTTTTCATCATAAATTTTTTTTTAAAAATATATGATTTTTTAGGTAGTGGTCTGTGCTGCTCTTTTATTTTATATTGTACAGTTCTTCACATGGTTAGGAATACTCATATGTATAATTGATAGACTATAAAAATATGTGGATTTTCTTTCCAAAAAAATGTGGATTTTAGGAAGTGATCTCTTGTCTTATTTTTTATGTACAGCTGTTTACATAGTTGCCAGGATTCATTATCTTAGTATAATTGATGTATTTTAAAGAGTGGAGATTAACTCTTCTGACATATGAACCTATACCTAAGTTTAGTTGATATACTTCAAAGAGTGGAAATCAACTCTTGGGACTTATGAACCTATATGGGCTGATATAAACTGATGCTCCTCTCCAAATTTCATGCATTATAGGGCTTCCATATTAACTTATCTTACGAGATATGAATGTACAGACAGGGATGTGGAGATATATGCTTATAAATAAGCATCTACTCTTTGTTGCCTGTTCACGAAAATGATCATTGCTGGAGGATTATTATGGTTGTTGATTTTTGACATGGAACAATATTTTGGTAGCGGGATGGAGAAGACATGGTTGAGTTTGCCCGAAATACACCGTCTGAGTTTAAGGAGTATTACATACAGATGCAGGCTGCAAAGAGGAGTCAAGCACCTAGTCTTTCTCAGGTGAGCATTGCGCATTGTAAAGTGTGTGCTTTTGTGTGCTTTCAAAACTATGATGATTCAACTCGTCAATTTTTTCATGTTTCTCTTTGTTTCATTTGAAGGTGGATGATGACAGCATAATTCTTGACCCGACAGTGGCTGATCAAGTATCTCTGTGGAGAAGTAGCAGGGGTTTGACTGAGGAGTGTGTTGTTAATCATGCGTGTTCTGGGAAAACTTGTTCTTATTCTCAAATTGGAAATGTGTTTCTTTGTGAGAAAACTGGTCGCCTTCATGGTAAGGTTAACTTGGCATCTTCTTGCTTTAGGCATATATTCGTTTGTAACAGTTCTATAAGCTTTGTCTAATGTGAGATTGTTTTCTCTGTAGTTTGTGACGAGACATGTCGAGAAACTGTCTTGGACTCCGATGGTCTTTTAGTGTGTACTGTTTCAGGCCATTGTTTTGATAGATTAGTCTCCGCCAGTGAGGAGGAAACAAATGTGGTAAGCACAATGTATTTTTTATAGAATTTATATTCCTATTGTTCTTTATAATTCTTGGATGTATTCATCATAAAGGAACACATGGATCTGACCTCCGCAACTTCTTTTAGTGACACTGCCAAAGATTTTTTTAATTTGCTTGTTTTCTGCATAATTTTTATTTATTTATTTTTTGGGTTGCAACTACAATGAATTTTGGCCTGCTTCAAAGCCATCATGATCCTGAACAACTATGAATTTTCAAATTAATTTTAATTCAATGTTAGAACAGGAACTTGTGATTTCTTTATCCTTTTGAATCTTAAGATACTCCTAATTTGAGAGAAGAAAGAGAAAATTCACTTAATGTTTTTAGTTGATCAACTAGAAAAGGAGTTTTATTTTGAATTTTCTTTTAGGCAAGTATAGCTATTATTGTTTCACAATCGATGTTGCCATTAAAAAATCTGATTGCAACACTGTTCTATCATGCTTTTATAATCTCATATTGAATAGTCTTTGTACCAATGAGTAATATAATCTCTGAAAATTACCTAATTGACCCACTAAATTCTTATTTTACCAAGCATCTTTCCTAGTCATGAATAATACCATTTAATGCTTTGATTCCTTATTTAAAAAATCTATTTGCTTTTGATTCTTTTATCTTTAGCGAGTCATTAATTGCATAGAAGCTGCCACTGTCTATTGATGACTGTGGAGGCACATATTAAGAATATTCTTCCCCATAGGCTTAAGGCTTCAGGTTAATTGGTAAATTTGATGTTATTGGAGCCAAATGCCCTGGTTCAAATCTTAATGAAAGCAAAAACTGTCCTGGGAATCATTGCCTCTCGTTTGTCCACAAGCACCCCTCATGTTTGTTCATCCTTACCTATAGGCTTAAGATATTAGGCAATGTGATAATCAATAATTGGCTTCCTTTTTCTGGATTCTTGCATGCTTTGCATCGAAATTTTGAGACTTATACCACATATTTTAACCCGAATGAATATTTTACTTTATCAATCAGCTATTGGTTATTAATCTGCCTTTAATGTCTAAGAATTTCTTTCAAACTTTAAGATCTTATAGGTTTTTAAAACTATGCCAGATGATAGAATTAAAACTGGTTTTATGATCTGTCCTCCTTTCTTGTGCTTAAAGGTTTGTGCAAAGGTTGTAAACCTGTTCTTATTCACCTTTGATAAATTTGAGAGCAGGTTATTTGAAGTGGGCTGTTTGTTAGAATAGTCATTTTATTATAGAAACGCTTGATGGAGTTATTTTATGGCGCTAATATTTACTAGTGTAATAACTTTACAATTTAGGAGCAACTACAAGGAGGTGTCGGTGATGAAGTTGAACCTTTCATGGGATCCGGCCGATTTGGTAATGTTTCTCTTACCTCCACTCTTTTATTAAGTGTGAATTTTGCATTCTTTATTCAACTGTTTTGACAGCAAAAATACTATGAATTGGGAAAATTTTAATAAACTTTAAACAAAAGGTAAGGGTACTTTAATATCCCTGTTGTAGACTCTGAAAGGAGGCCATAACTAATAATAACGATGCCTTCAAAAGACTTAGCCCTGGCAGCTCCTTCTACTTAACTTAGATAAGCAATAACAGTGGTAATATGCCCTATTGGTAGGCATGCTATACAAGTAAAGGTGGACAACATTCTTTTCATGGGTCTGTTTGTAGTGATAAAAAGAAAGAAAGTATGTATATCTATCCCACTTTCCCTTGTTAGGTTATTAAGGAAATGTGAGGAAATGGAAGCTGTTTCTTATTAAGAGGTAAAATCCCTTCACAACCATTTTCTTACAAAATATGTGAGAAAAGGGTAGAAAGTGATAGTGCCACTTCATAAATTTTATTTTTCTTTCTAACTTTACACGAGAAAAATAGTTGGAAAAAGTTATTTCTTTTCCTTTTCTCTTCTTATTCTTTTTCACATACACTTTATTTTTGTCACCCTCAAAATGCTCTTGACCTCGAGGGCAATCCCACCAAAAGCTACTTTGGTCCCACTTACGGTTCCCTTTGAAGCTTCCATGTTTTGAAAGGTTGCCATGACTAATAATATCAATTCCTAAAAAATGAATTAGCCTTGACTATGTATTCTAGAATTTGGTAAACGTTAGTAATGGTAATATGGTCAATCTTGCTAAATAAAGTAAGGTGGTCATAACATTTCTCTCTTAAATACACCCTTTACCTCAAGTAATTTGATGGTTGATCCTGCACCATTTTTGACAGTATATTTTATCCTCTACCATTTTTGAAAGGGCAATGACCTAAAGCACCACGGAGGGGGAAATAACTATATTTTGGCCCCAATACTATCATGGAGGCTAGTAAGACCACTAAATTAGGGCTTTTCTGTCCAATCTGGAGCCCTATTTGTCAGGCGTTCAAACATACATTGATGAGTTTTTTTGTAAAAATTTCCTGATCAACGAAGTTGGGACATTAAAAATTTCCTGATCATATCCATCCAGTGGGGAAAAAACCATTCCTTCTGCATTTCACATTAAAAGCTGGCCAAGTTTGAATTTTTATCACCAATAGATCTGATTCTACTCCCTTTATAATAATCTGTGGCGGAGGTAGATTTAGAACCATGTTTTGAAATAGTCAAAAATTGTTTTGTTGGCTTGACATTGGATCTGAATGTGTACAATTTCATTCATGTATACAGCACTTAGATTTGAAAATATTTTCAACCAATGCATAGAGGTTTTTTCATTTGCAAAGATGTCTTGTATGCTCTTGGATTGCTGGACAGAGAGAACTAAAAGTTTAGTAGCTTTGGTTAGGGTGAATGTAAATTTTTTTTTGAACGATTGAGTATGAATGCAAAATATTTGTATTCATTTGTTTTGGGTGAAAGGCTATTCAAGTTCATTTGATTTGAAAAGAACAAAATATTATTTGGTTTGTATGGACTGGATCATATGATCAACCTTATGTAGGTCCAACTTTGCCAAAATCAAAATTTACTACACTGTAAATGTTTAGCTTATTTTGCTTGTTTGCCACACGGTGGTACCATGTCTAATTTACTATGGAATTTCGTGGCATTTTGATTGTAGCAAGAGCATATTCATTGGGATATAACTGTGCGGACGAGAAGGAGTTGGAAAGAGCTCTTTGGTTTTGTTGACCACTTGCGAATTATTGTTACCAAACCTGTGGCATCTTTTTATGGAGCGATATTGATTTAACTCTCCTTATTTGTCCAACCACTGGGGAGAATCGTTTGTGAAGCTGATATCATACTAGCCTTGTCGTATATATTTAGTCTTTATTTGTTATCCATACTTTTGCAGTGGCCAACTGAGGCTTGTGATTTATTTGTGTATATCATGTGGGATGTGCCCAAGAGAAAAACTATTTACTGCTTTGTTCGTCATGGAAAACCTCATAATTACGAGGCTATTTTACCCAAAGGGTCATTTTATACCGGTTTTATTTGCATTACCAGTTTTGATTTAGAGAGTTGGCTTTATTCTTCACTATTCAAAGAGGAGAAACTTATAAAAAAATGGCAGTATTGTTTCAGAATATAATGCTTTTGTCGAAGTGTAATTCAATCATGATGAGCAAAAGATGATTATTGAACCATATGGAAGGGCTACAACTTTAATACCAGATATATCTCCTCTGTCCTTTTGACGAGTCTTAACAAACCTTCAGTTACTAGAATAGATTACAAAGATAGCGAAATTTCCTGAATAATTCCTCTAAATAGTTTGACAGGGGAACCTGGAAATTGATTGATGACAAGGGATAATTTATTTGACGAAATGTCATTACTTTAAGTTACGCTATTGAAAAGAGAAATCCAGGGATGAGAAAATTTATAAGAAATATGCCCATTCAACCTTGTTAAAGGCTTTAGAGATAAATTGCTTGATAGTACACCAGCTTGATTTCACTTTGTTACTTTTAATGGATTCAAAACAATCAAAAGCTAGGATTTTATTATCAACAATTTGGCGAATTTTTAAGGAGGAATTGTTCATGACCAACATTGGAGAACAAGCTTAAGTTTAGATACAAAAGTTTGGCTATTATTTTATATACCACCTCATTGCATAAACTATCATCTCCAACATTGGAAGAACAAGCTTAAGTTTAGACACAAAAGTTTGGCTATAATTTTATATACCACCTCATTGCATAAACTAATAGACCTGAAACTTGTTACTTCCTAAACACCAAATATTTTGGAAATAGGAATAAGATAGGTAAGATTGATGTCCTAAATATCAAGGCACCAAAAAGGAATGAATGAGCTTTGTCAAATCTGAGCCAACAATCTCCTCAGCAAATCTGAAGAATTGGGCATTCAATACATCAGGATCTTTCCAAGGTTGTACGATTTTGATAATATTAAGAACCTCCTCACCACTATGAGGGAAAGAAGTATGTCATTCTCCAAATCAAATACGCTGGGACTAAAAGGTCATTGATAATATTTAGGTTCCTCTATTAAAAAAGCCCATTATTGACCTCCATACTTTTAATACTCATTCGCCATGTCAGCCTCATCTGTCAACAGCTAATGATTCCTTATGGAATGAATTCTATCCCCCATTTGTTTTTCTGGACTAGATCATGAAAAAAATGTAGTATTCCCTTTCCTTAAAAGTATTCTATTATCACTACCCAAAAAAGTGTTTTTTTAATCTCTCTTAAAAAACCAGTATTCTATCATCATGAAGTTTCTGTTTTTAGGTGATCTCTTGCTTGAGCAGAAGAGATTCGAATAGGACTAACTCAGCCTTAAGAGAATAACTAAGAGAGGAATTGCAGTTAGAGAATTTAGCTTTTAATTTATGTTAGAATTCATAAATCTTTTATCAATATTTCCAAATATAGCATTATTCCATTTGCTCAAGGCAGAATTGAATCGAACTAAATCAAATGAAAAAGCTGAATTTTTTATAACATATTCTAAAATATATGTTTTATGTTAATTATCATAAAATATTTTTATTTTTACAATAAATTTTAATATGTAAAACTCATTATTCAATTCAGAGTTTTATATTAGTGAACTAGTTACTTTAACCGCCGATTCGAGTTGAGTTAGTTTAATGACCCTCGTATCAAGCTGAAGCCAGTCATGCGTTATGAGCGATGAAGGTCAAATGTACCCGAGTATATTATGATAATATTGAGAAAAATGATGAGAAATGGGTTGTCAGAGTATATGACAATATATAGTCATTTTTATACATTTGATAGTAGAATTTTTTTAGGCTGAATAACACATTAGGTCGCGTTATTAATTATAAAACATGTCATTTTGATGTTATGTATTATCTTTTATGTTATTCTTTCGTATCATATATTTTAGATTTTTTAATTTTTTTAGAGTTAGTTATTATTTTTAACTCAAGTCGGAGTCGAATTAACTTTTATAAACGAAATTGCCACCCAAACCCTCTCCTGACACTTCCCCTTCCTCACCTTGTCGCCGCCTTGATTCACTCACTCAACCGCTGCACCGCCACGGATCAATGCCGTTGACCTTTGTTGAGTCCTCACCAAGCCTTTGCCCCAACTTCCAGCCACCTCCCAACCTCCATGACACCTTGACACCGCACCCTAGTGCTGCACGCCTAGACGCAAATCAGCTGCAAGCCCCGCCGCTCCACGACCGCCGTGTCATTGTCATCACCCCCTATGACCACAAGAGCCTTCTCCCTCCCCAGGCGCTGCCTACCAAGGGCCGACCAAGCAAGTTGACCAACCATGGCTGACTCACGGCAGCCGTCGAAGATCATTGCCGTTGCTACTGTCCTCACCACCACCATAGTCGGGTCGAGCTCGCCAAGCCTATGTTGACCCCCAGCTCACATCACCTCGCTAGAAAATTTGCTAGAAAACCTTCAGAAAGCCACCGAAAATTGTCAAAAACTGTTGCAAAACCTTCAAAAATAGGATTTGCTGAAATTCGCCAAAATTCGCCAAATTTTCACCAAATTCGTCCAGCTAAACATGATTAAACTTCGGTCGCCAATCACCGACGATACGAGGTATAATTAGCTTTGACCTATTAATTAAAATTGATAATTATTAGCATAACATGCTATGATTTAATTGATTGATGTGATAAAAAATTAACTGTAAATAAAAATGAATTTGTGTGATTTGAATTGTATTAAAATAAATGCTAAGGAATTAATTAAGTAAATTAAGTATAAATTGTTAATCAAGTGCAATGCGGCCTTGAAAATCTTGTTATTGATTGATGTGTGTGCGTTGATGTGAGCTTCTACTAAGTCCGTTTAGGACTTGCTTCGAGTTTGACTCCTTTACTCTATTGTGATTTGTTTTAAAATGTAAGCAGACATGTCGAGTAGTAGATTTGTTGTATCCAACTCCACACGGGATATTTAGTCGTACGAACTTTTTGGATTAATAACCTCAAGGATGAGATCCATTAAGTCTGATTTCGAAAATAAGATCCACTACAAGTTGCTTTCGGCCTACAATACTAAAATCCCTACCTAGACCTATGTACATATAGTTTTATCAGTGTTTTCTAGTGAGATGTGAGAGAAGGGAAAGTTCGACTCAACGTGAATTGCAAGTGGGTATGTGCCAGTCAAAGCAGGCTCTAGATTGGTGAGCGGGCCTGTAAAACCCACGATTCGAGTTAGGGTTTTATATTCAGAACCGGTCGGGTCGACCGTTATTTTTTTCGAGTTGAGTCAGTTTCAGGACACGTGTACCGAGCCGACGCCGGTCGCGTGTATGAGCTATGAGGGTCATGCGTACCCAAGTATATGATGATAACGTCATGAACACAGCAGAACAGAATGAGTTATCAGAATATATAAGAGTATGCTAGTGATTTTTTTTATTTTTATATATAGTGGATCGTAGAATTAGTTTTAGGCCGTTTACCGCGTTAGGACGCGTTACGGGCATTTTTGGTGGGTTAATATTTCTAGAGCATATCATTATAATGTTTTGGTGTTTATTTGATTTTACGGGATTTTTCCCGATTTTTATGGATTTTTTTTTAGGATTTAATACGAGTTAGTTATTATACTTGACTCGAGCCGGAGACGAGTCAAGTCTTAATTACAAGTTTGCCACCCAACCACTTCTTCTCCACCCCCGACCCTTCTTCCCCAAAACCTTGCCGCGCCGCCCCTGTTCGCGCGCCACCGCCGCCACGGCCGACGCCGCCTGGCCGTCGGACGACGCCGCCCAGCCTGGCCACGGCGTCGCCCTGCCGCCCCGACCAGGTCCGGCCCAAATCGGGCCGCCGTGACGCCGGATTCGCCGTGCGTAGCGCCGCGGTTGGTTTCGGTCGCGTTGCCGATTTCGCCGCCGGCGACCGTCGCCGCCGTGATCGGGTAGTCGCCTCGACACCCTCGACCCCTCAGCTGCCTTCCCCGACTGGAACGGAGGCCGTCGCCACCGTGGGCGGCCGGATCTAGCCACCCATTGCACCGCGGCTCTGTTTTGCCGTTTTCCGGCGAGCCGCCGCCTCCATTGGCCACGCTGATGTCATAGATGAGTCGGGCTCGCCGAGCCGGTTCCAATGGTACCCTATATGAC
Organism: Piper betle; assembly: GCA_033002965.1. Taxonomy (NCBI): domain Eukaryota; kingdom Viridiplantae; phylum Streptophyta; class Magnoliopsida; order Piperales; family Piperaceae; genus Piper; species Piper betle. Next base: position 75,468 of record JAURVB010010327.1, on the reverse strand, counting down.
CCCTATCCAGCTAGTAGACGCCGCCGGCGATTGTCGCCGGAAAACCACCGGAAGTCGCCGGAAAACCGCCGGAAGCTGCCGGAAAACCGCCGGAAAATCGGAATTTCTGGAATTCGCCGGAATTCACCGGATCTTCCGCGGGGCTCACCCAGTGGAGCCCGATCGAGCTTCGGACGCCGATGAGCGCCGAATTTGAGCTCCGAGACGCGCGACGGAACCCTAGCCGTCGCCGATTGCCGACGACGTGAGGTATAATTACCTCCGATTGATTTATTTAAAATTGATGATAATTGTTAGCATAGCATGCTAGGGTTAATTAATTATCATGATTAATGTCTTGACCATGAATAAAGTAAAGATGTACATGATGAGATTATTAGTGAATGAAGTGATCTAATGAGATGAATTGTGTATGAACATGTTAATCTAGTACGATGCAACTTAGAAGAACAGAATAAGATATGGTATGAGTAGTTGAGTTAGGATTATTTATTCTTATAATTATTTGATGGTTATTTTGATGATGATTCTGTGTTTAATTGTGTTGAGTTTGATGCATCATTTAGTTAGCGGGCGTTAGTATTTAGTTTTGATGTGTAGGTACGGAATAGGAGCTCGCCGCCTAGGCGCGATGACACGCTTGGAGCTTCTACCAGGTCCGTTTAGGACTCGTCTTGTTTTACGCTCTTCTATTGTATGTTTATGTTATTATTTGCAGGACGGGTTAAGTGGCGTTTTATTGGATCCCACTTAACTCGGGTCATTTAATCGAATATTTCCGGATTAATAACCCCTCGAGGATGAGATCCCTCGAGGATGATTTCGAAAACAAGATCCACCACAAGTTGCCTTCGGGCCTATTATATGAATCCCTTCCCAGGCCTATATATATAGTTTTATCGAGTTTTCAGTGAGACGAGAGATGGAGAAATCGACTGCACGTACCATGCAGAGGATGCCGTGACAGTCAAAGCGGGCTCTGGATTAGTGCCAGCGGACTGTTCCATTCCCGAGGGATCCTGACAACTCCGCGTTTGAGTTCCTCACACCCGGAGAACGTGGAGGTTTACGGGTACTGTTTAGTACAGCGCATGTCCGGACTTGTGGTTCAAAGGGTACTAAAGGCGACTGCCTGAGAGTACTCGGCCTTCGTGCTCAAGGCCAGGAGAAATATGGAGGTAAGGAGAGGGCTTAGGATAAAGTTTCACGAGAAGTACTGAAAAAGAAGTGCTGAGAGTAGCACAGTACCAGCAGCAGTAAGTTCGGGATGCTACCGGGTCTGCAGCCCAGTGGCTCCTCAGTAGTGCCCTTCAGAGTGTTCTTGAGGAAGTATATGGTTTTCTTTCATATGAGAGTTTGCTCTCATAGCCAGTTTGTTATAGTTATTTTATTTTCCGGACCAGTAACGCTTGTTACTGACGTTTTTCTTATATATATGTAGGTGATAAGCACGAGATGGATGAGCCAGCTTGGACGGAGGAGCAATGAGGTCTTGCTGCACACACATGTCAGTTGATTGAATGTTTAATATTTTATTTATGATGCTTATTATATTGTGAATGATGTGAAATGCTAAGACATGATAGGATATGATTAAATGCAATGAGATAATGTTATGACATGATGAAAAACTAAGATATGACAAGAGGTGAACATGATCAGAGTGCGCAGCAGAAGCGTGATGGGTTGAAACCCAAGCTTCAGAATGAGTGTATAGTAGATTAGATTCTGTGTGAATGAAATTGTTTGATACTTGGTTATATATATTTGTATATATGTATATTTGACAGGGTGGCCCCTAATTGCATTTTTAGGGGAAACTCTGTCTGTCATATTTCAAAATTTTTATTAAATTTTATCGGGATTGTTTTGGTGTGTACTCTGATTTGCATGTCATTCATGTAGTACCATGTTAGGGTTTTTGCATTCATCCATGCATTGAGAGTTGTATCTTCATCTTAAGACGCCGAGATTGGATCCGCATGAGTTAGGTTCGGGTTAGCGGACCTAACCGGGGCCTGTAACATGCCGGTTCGGTTCACGAGCGTGAACCGGATTTGGGGTGTTACAGGGCCGTTCCATTCCTGAGGGATTTTGACAATTCCACCTTTGAGTTCCTCAAACTCAAAGAAGTGTGAAGGATTACAGATACTGCAATGGAACACATGTCTAGACTTGTGGATTCAAAGGGTCCTAAAGGTGCCCACTTGAGAGTACTCAGCCTCTATGCTTAGGGCCAGGAGTGATACGGAGGATGTAGAGGGTTGTAGGATAATTAATTTTCCCGCACAAGGGATATTTTAAAATTTGTCGAGGCATCTGATGAGGTAGAATGGGACACTATTGAACCGAGGCTGACGACACCTAATTTGCACTCTTATGAGAGATTCTATGAAGAAGTATATGAATGATTTCATTTAACAGGAGAGTCAACCCTCTTGTGCCAGTTTAATTATTAGTTATTTTTAGACTAGTAACACTCGTTATTCACATTTTTGTATTATATATTCAAGTAAGAATCTAGATAATTTAGCACTGTTGGGACTATGGAGGAGTGGCGGTGTACTATGCACAGATGTACTTGCCAAATGAAATGTAAATTGTGGTGTGATGCACTATTGTGAATAGTTGTGAATTAATTGCTGGAATATGTTATTGCAGGATTGCTGCGAGAAAACCCTAAAATATTTTACATGTGATTATAATTGCGACTAGAACTAAACATGCTTAGCAATGGAGTCATGAGTCGGCTTAGAAGAAATAAAATGATGATAATGGAAATGTTGTGAGAAGAACATCATGTTTTTGCTTTGTTATCTATTTCTATTGTTATCCATATATAATGTTTGTCATTGACAGGGTTGTCCCTATTGCACTTTAAGGGGAGATTGCCCATTTTGTTTTAAAAATAGTTATTTCTCAAACTTTTCATGTGTTTGTTTTGTTTTGAATATGATTGTATATCATAGCATTAATTTAGAACAGCGTTAGAACCTAAGCATCTCAGCCATGCATTGTATGTTTGCATCACCATCTTAAGATGCTAAGGTTATATCCGGGTTGGCTTAACCGAATCAAGTAGATAAGCAAATAGTTCAGTCTTCGGTAGCATTTCTAGTTTGGTTCGTGGGTGAACCGAAATGGGGTGTTACATACGTGGTATCAGAGCTAACCCTTGGTTGATTGAGATGGTTGATGTATTATAGGTTACATGGGTGCAAAAGCTGCTCCGAGTTGTGCTGATAGGTTTATTTCTATCTTATTATTTTTGTTTGTAGATTTTCTTACTAATCAGTGGTGTGATAGGGTGTTCAGGTTAGAGTAGTGAATCCTAGCAGGGTGGTGAGACAGACTTGTAGGACACATATTAGGGCCCTATCCCCTCTATTTCCCAGACAGGACAGTCCTAGCCATGGTCACAGTGACATAGCATCTAGTCAATCGAGGACTACTTTACTGCCAGGAGAGGCTAGTGTGTCAATCTCAGTTAGTTGATGCAGCGAGAGCCATTGCTGTGACAGTCACCGCAGTAGCAATAGTTGACATAAGAGAGATGCAGTGAATGCCAGATTAGATGAGGCTCAGATATAGATGCAACAAAACCAAAAGGAATTTAATAAAGAGCTTAGACAGATAGCCCTTTTGGTAGCAAGAGCTGAAAAGAGACCAGTAGTGAATGATGAGGCATGAGGAGAGTGACCAATTCCCATGGACCCTCTACCGCCTCCTCCTCCACCTCTGCAACAGAGGACTACTCCAACAATGGCTCCTTTGTTTGCCTCATTTCAAACAAGAATGGACCTAGATCTCTGCAAACCCTCAATAGTACATAGCGGGTAGACTATAGGTGAAAGTGGAGCTGCAAGATTTGACATGGTATCAACACATACAGAACCACAATTTTCGCAATATGAGCTAGAAGAAGGATCTAATTGATTAAAGCAAGGAATTTGAAACTGTGGTAGTAAGAAAAGTTTGCGAAGAATGGTGGGCGACCATTCTTTGGAAAGTTGGATGCAAAGGAGGCATTCCTATGGATATCATTAGCCATAGGAGTGTTTGGTAGCATGGCATACTGATGCAGCACCAGGTACACATTATTACAGGGGCATTCTAAGATGAAGCTAGAATATGGTGGGATTCAGTGTAAAATTCCACATTTGCCCATCAACAACCTTAGAAATTCACCTGGGAAGAGTTCAAAGTTGGGTTTGATGGTAAGTACTTTTCGCCAAATGTCAAGAAGAGAAATGAGAAGGAATTCAAGAAAGTAATGTAGGATGCCATGATAGTGGTGTAATATGAGACCAGATTCAGAGTTTTGGAAAGGTTTGCACAGGATTTGGTTCCAACTAAAAGGAGAATAAAGCACTTTTACGAGGGTCTCTATCATGAGATCCAGATGGCCTACTTGGATAGGAAGTTTGCCACATTTGGTGATGTAGTGAGAGTTGCAGGTGAGGCAGAGTGAGTTATAGCTACTCGACCTAGCCGAGATTTTGACCAGAGGTAGTAGCATCCAAGGCCATATCAGCCAGAGCAGGGAGCACAATAGAAATGTCAAATAGATGCACCAGTTGCCATGAGGGCTATGGATGGCCAAGTTCAAGACAACAAACCACCTTTTCATCAGATTTGCAAATGTCATCATAGAGATGAGCGCATAGTAGGCATGAATGCATGCTACAATTGCTGTCAGCAAGGACATAGAGCTGCCAAGTGCATAGCAAGCACTAATGCATGCTAGAGTTGCTTTCAGCCAGGGCATAAAGCCTCAACCTGCCCAACTGGCTAGTACCAGTAGTTTACTATTCCAGTGCCTCAACAGAGACTCATAATTCCAACTCCCCAGCATCAGCAATAGCAGAAAGGCCAATAGGGCCAAGGTAAGGGCCAGAGAAGTGGAGACTAACACTCGTCCAAACAGTAGCCAAGGGACAAAACCAGTGAGGGTACATGACTTTAGGGCATACTAGACATTAGAGGGGTAGACAAAAGGTGCAGCCAACATAGGATCATAATGACTAGAATAGGTGGTACCACTAGTAGCACCTTCTGCCCTGGCTAAGAAACAACTAGTGAGGATGTACACAGTCACAGTGGCAAAGGCACTAGAGGAGACGACAGTCGTGACAGATACGCTTCTTGTAGGCTTTGTACCTACACGAGTCCTATTTGATTATGGCTGCATGCACTCATTTATTTCATACATGCACTCACTATTAGTGTCCACTCATGCTGGTTGTGTTATAGCTACGGGTGAGTGTGTGCATAATGTCTCTGTTGAGATTCAACAGCAACAACTTGTAGCTGATTTGATATTATTCAAGCTAAAAGAATTTGATGTGATATTTAGAATGAATTGGATATCCAAGCAAGGAGCCATGATAGATTGTCAAAGAAAGATGGTGACTTTCTGCCATGGAAGACACCATTTTTTCTTCTAGGTAAGGGCAAAGATAGAATACAAGGATGGATATCCTATAAGAATGCTATGAGACAACTAGACCAAGGCAGTGAGCTGATAATGGCAACACTAGTTTTGGCTGAGCTGAATGGTTCAGAGGATAGACTAAACATTGAGCAGATTCTAGTGGTTAGAGAATTCACTAACACAATTCTAGATGAGATTACTAGATTGCACCAGATAGAGAAGTAGATCTTGCCATTGAGTTGATGCCAGGCACAGCACCGATCTTTATAACTCCGTATAGAGTGATACCTCTTCAGCTCAAGGAACTCACAGAACAGTTGATGACACTGTTGGATCAAGGATTCATTAGACTGAATATCTCAACATGGGGTGCGCCAGTGCTATTTGTGAGGAAGAACAATGGAAGCATGCATTTATGCATTGATTACAAGATGCTAAACCATGCAACTATTAGGAACAGATACCCTCTACCTTGCATTGATGATCTTTATGACTAGTTGAACTTAGCAGTCATATTCTCGAAGATTTATTTGTGGTCAAGATACTACCAGTTGAAGATTAAAGAAGAAGACATCCCGAATACTGCATTTAGGACCAAATATCACCACTACGAGTTTTTAGTTATGCCTTTTGGATTGACCAGTGCTCCAGTAGCATTTATGGACTTGATGAATAGAGTGTTCCATCCATACTTGGACTAGTTTGTAATTGTCTTTGTAGACAACATACTAGTATACTCTTCGTCCAGGGAAGAGCATGAGCAACATCTAAGGATTGTGTTGTAGATGTTGAGAGATTACAGGTTGTATGGGAAGTTTTCAAACTACAATTTTTGGCTATCAGAGGTGAACTTTCTTGGTCATATCATCTCAGTAGCAGGTATCTCAGCATATCCAGCCAAGATAGAAGCAGTAGTACAATGGGATCAATCGAAAACATCTACAGAGGTTAGGAGTTTTCTAGGCCTAGCTGGATACTATAGACTATTCATTCAAGGTTTTTCTTCCATAGCAGCCCCTCTTACATGGTTGACTAGGAAGGAGGAATGATTTAAATGGATAGATGAATGTGAGTAGAGTTTGAGGACACTGAAAGAGAGGTTGACTTCAGTGCCTGTCCTCACATTGCCAGATAGACACAAAGGTTTTATAGTTTAGACAGATGCCTCAAGCATTGGTGTAGGTTGTGTTTTGATGCAAAAGGATAATGTTATATGTAATGCATCTCGTCAACTCAACATGCATAAGTGTAACTATCCTACACACGACCTAGAGCTCACAGTAGTCATATTCGCCCTCAGAATAAGTAGGCATTACTTGTATGGAACATCTTTCAGAATCTTGACTAATCACGAGACTCTAAAATACACCTTCACATAGAATATTTGAATAGTTGACAGAGAAGATGATTAGAGCTATTATCAGACTATAAGATCGAGATAACATACCACATGGGGAAAGAAAATATGGTAGCAGATGCTTTGAGTAGGAAGCTAGTTTGAGGCTTTGCATAATTGGCAGCAATGTCAGTGCATTATTTAGGGTTTTGTAAATCTTAAAATGAATCAATTATTTAATTAAATTAATTCTTGGAAATCAATATTTTATCAATTATAACCCATTCATAGTTTTTGACCTTTTGTTATCACACAAATATAGTTATGAGTAATTATATTCTTTTCTATCAAATTTAATATAGTGACTTCTTAAATTCCACACATATTTATGAAATTTATTGCAATGACTTTTAGAATTCCACACATATTCTTCTATATAAAGGAAATTTGTGTTTTTGAATGAAACATCCTCTGGATAGATTGTGAGCATATTTGACATACAAAGGGGAAGACTTTAGGATTATTTGTTATAGTTGCGGGTTCTTCACCAAATATTCAGGTCCGTATAATTATTTAAAATGTTGTATTTTCCCTTGTGGACAACCTGGTCAGCCTGAGCCCAGATTCGACCACCAGGCACCGAGTGCAATCGGGGTCAAGGAATTGATTCAGTCCGACACGGGCTACGCCCTTCATAATCCAATAATGGACATGTTAGAAAGGATCTGACAACCAATAATGCAATAAATTGGACATGGCGGATTGGACTCACTATCTAATTACGGACATGATGGATTGGACTCACCAGCTGATAACGGACATGGCGGATTGGACTCGCCAGCTAATGGTGGACTGACCCATCAGCCAACTAATGGACATGGTGGGCTGAACCATCATCTAATAAATGGACATGTTGGAATGGTCACAACAGCCAATATTATAAATAATGATAGGGAGTTTATGGATTTGTTTTATTTAATTATACGGCTTAGTGTTTAATCACTAACGCGGAATTGCCTCCACAGGTTAGCAGCTGGAACTAAAGACTAAGAGACGACAGGGTGGTTCTTCTACCAACTCAGGTGGTGAACAGATAATAAGCGGACTTCTCTTTTTAGTTTTCTTGTGTTATAAATGTGGCTATGGGAAACGGTCCAAGACTGTGGGATAATTATTTCATACATTGTCATTTGAAACATAAGTTCTTTTGAGTTAGAAATACTAGACTTATTTGCTTTCATATTATTCATGTAACCTTTTAAGTAACACTCGGTCCGGTTAGGACTGGTCGTTATAGGGTTGGTTTTGTTAAATTTTGAGTAACACCTGGCTAGTAAGGCCCACAATATCGTGAAACATGGCGGGTCATTACAGGTGGTATGAGAGCTTGGTTTCCTACTAGCTCACATTTTATGACTCAAGTACCTTGTTGAAAAGTCCAGTAATTATCATTTCCCGCTGTGTTGTGTTATTAATTTACAAATTTATTCACTAATAAACCTAAGTCCTAACTGGAAACAAAAAAACATATTAATGAACCATGATGGTTCAACGATTTAGATGGCAGGCACTCGTAGACAGTCAAACTGATCTGCGTAATCAAATTCGAACACAGAGAATGTGTTGGCCCAGATCCTGACGGCCATATAGGGACTAGTGCGGGCTTCAGAAAATAGAAATTCTATGGTTCAAAATATTGTTCAGCGGTTACCGGGAGTGGTAGCAGGTAATGGAGCCTCAAACTGGGCAGCGGGTCCCAGAATCACCCCAGATGGTGGTCAGGGAGTGCCCAAGAGCAGGCAACAGCGGGTCACAGAATCACCCCAGATGGTGGTCAGGGAGTGCCCAAGAGCAGGCAACAGCAGAGTCCCAGAATCACCCCAGATGGTGGTCAGGGGAGTGCCTAAGGGTGGGCAGGGTTAGTAGACCGGCGAGCAAGGGGAGCGTCGAAACCCAGTGCCACTGGTAGTCCGACAAGTGGTACCGCCAGCTATTGATGATAGTGACCGTTACACTGTGGAAAAGTTCAGGAAGAATAGAGCTGGGCTATTTATTTGAGGGATCGATCCAATGAAGGCGGAGAGCTGGATAGAAATTGCCAAAAAAGGTTTTAGGGCTTTGTTTGTGCCCCACCGCGATCAAGTGAGGATTGTAAAGCCTTTTTGGCTAACTTAGTTGAGTCTAAGTCAAAACCCAAAGAGTTGTCCATGATTCCTAAGGTAGCAGAGTTTCCCGATGTATTCCCAGAAAAACTTCTAGGGTTACCTCCTAAGCGAGCAATGGAGTTTGTCATTGACCTAGTACCTGGAGTAACACCAATTTCTAAAGCACCATACCACATGGCTCCAGCGGAGCTCAAAGAATTAAAGAGTCAACTAGAAGAGTTGTTACAGGCATGGTTCATCCGGCCAAGTATTTCACCCTGGGCAGCCCTTGTTCTTTTTGTGAAGAAGAAGGATGGATCACTTTGGTTGTGTATTGACTATTGCCAAATCAATCAAGTGACAATCAAGAATCAGTATCCCTTACCGAGGATTGATGATTTGTTTGACCAGCTAAGAACAACCGGAATATTTTCCAAGATAGACTTGCGGTCTGGTTATCATCAATTGCGTGTAAAGGAGTCAGACATATAGAAAATTGCCTCCCAAACTTGATATAGACATTATGAGTTTCTAGTCATGCCTTTTGGTCTAACAAACGCACCAGCGGCCTTTATGCCACTCATGAACACGGTCCTCTATGAATATTTGGACAAGTTTATCATTGTGTTTGTGGACGACATTCTAGTCTATTCAAGTAATAAAGAAGAGCATGTGAAGCACCTATCCATTACCCTTCAAGTGTTGAGGGAGAATCAGCTGTTCGCCAAGCTCTCAAAGTGCGACTTCTGGTTGAAGGAGGTAAATTTCTTTGGTCATATAATCTCAAAGGCCGGAGTTGCAGTGGATCCATCGAAAGTGAAAGTAGTCACTGATTGACCACAACCCAAGTCAGTCACTGACATTAGAAGTTTTCTTGGTTTAGCGGGTTACTACAGGAAATTCATTAAAGACTTCTCCTTAGTGGCATCGCCAATGACCAAACTCACAAGGAAGGGCTTCAAGTTTGAATGGAGTAGTAAGTGTGATGAAAGTTTCCGGTCTCTAAAGAAGAGTCTAACAACTACACCAGTCTTGGCACTGCCAAATGGTAATAAAGGATTCGTAGTCTTCAGTGATGCATCCCTATTGGGTTTAGGATTTGTCCTTATGCAGGGAGGTAAAGTGGTGGCCTATGCCTCTTGTCAATTGAAAATTCATGAGTAAAATTATGTAACCCATGACTTGGAACTGGCAGTAGTAGTTTTTGCACTGAAAGATTTGGAGACACTACTTGTATGGAGCCCAGTTCGAAGTCTTCACTGACCATCAGAGTTTGAAGTATATCTTCACCCAAAAGGACCTTAACCTTTGACAGAGGTGGTGGATAGAATATTTGAAGGACTACGACTTCCAAATCTTATATCAGCCAGGGAAAGCGAATGTGGTAGTCGACGCGTTGAGTCGGAAGGACAAGGTGGACAAAGGTCAGCAGCTAGCTAGACTTTGGGCCATGTCAGCAGAAGTGGTGGCTATCAATCCAGTGGAACAACTAACAGGGTTACTGGCAAATCTGGTTATTTCCAATGATTTGGTCGATCGGGTTAAGCTAGCACAAATGGGTGATGAGGAGCTAAATGAAATGTTGGACAAGACTCCTGACATTGTAGCTGATTCCAATAGTGTGATCAGATTTAGAGGAAGGTTGTGTGTACCCAAGGATGATGCATTGAGGCGAAATATCTTGGAAGAGGCTCATCGCTCAAAGTTCTCGATACACCCTGGAGTTACTAAAATGTATCAGGATTTAAAGCAAATCTACTGGTGGATTGGGATGAAGAGGGATGTTGTGGATTTTGTCTCCAAGTGTCAGACTTGCCAATAGATCAAAGCCCAACATCAACTACCTGGGGGACTATTACAACCTTTAGAAATACCAACCTGGAAATGGGAGTGTGTCACATGAGACTTTATTGCAAAGCTCCCAAGGACTCAGAAGAAGCATGACTCCATATGGGTGGTTGTGGACCGTCTGACCAAGGCAGCTCATTTCATCCCCACAAAATCAAGAAGGACGGTGGAATACCTAGCAGAATTGTATGTCAATAACATTGTCAGGCTACATGGGATTCCAAAAGAGATAGTCTCTGACAGAGATCCCCTATTCACTTCACATTTCTGGGAAGCTTTCCAAAAAGCTATGGGGACCCAAATCAAGCTAAGTACAGCATATCATCCTCAAACTGATGGTCAGAGTGAGAGGACCATTCAAACTTTGGAGGATTTGTTAAGAGCTTGCATTCTTGACTGGGAAGGAGATTGGGAGAAACACTTAGCCTTGGCTGAATTCACCTATAATAACTCTTACCAGGCCAGTATAAGGATGGCACCATTTGAAGCCTTATACGGTAGGCCCTGCCGATCACCATCATGCTGGTTGGAGTCTACCGAAGCGGTTATAGTCGGGCTAGAGATGGTGAGGGAAGCAACTGAAAAGGTGAAACTCATTCAGCAAAGGCTTAAGGCAGCGCAGGATTGACAAAAGAGTTATGCATGATACTCGAAGGAAGGACCTAGAGTTCCAAGTTGGGGAGTTTGTGTACCTAAAGACATCTCCTAGGAAGGGGGTGATCAGATTTAGAACATCAGGGAAGTTGAAACCAAGATTCATAGGACCATTCCCAATCTTGGATCGAGTCGAAAATAGTGCATATAGATTAGCATTACCACCAAGCCTAGCTAGAGTACACAATGTTTTCCATGTGTCAATGCTAAAGAAATATGTGCTAGACGAAGATCATATAATCACAACTTTTAAAGACTTAGAATTACAACCAAATTTAACATACGAGGAAAAGTCAATTCGCATTTTGGCAAGAGAAATTAAGACACTCAGGAACAAGGAAATCCCTTTGGTAAAGGTATTGTGGAGAAATCAGGGATCAGAGGAAGCTACCTGGGAGCTGACAAGAGATGGCAAGAAATACCCAAGCCTATTTGTGGCATAAGATTCTTATGATTGTAGTAGCATGCACCGATACCGAATAAATAATTAATTCTTAGTTTCTGTTGGCCGTTATAATATTTCGGGGACGAAATATTTCTAAGTTGGGGAGATTGTAAAAACCGTGGAAAAAAAATGTGAAGATATTTAAATTAACTTCCATAAAGCTATACTTACTCATAAAGAAGGACATGCCTAAGATAGGATAATGAATGAGTAATTTTCTTCGTATACTCTATTATATTTTCGAGGGCGAAAATTTCCAAGCTAGTGAGATTGTAAAACCCTGAAAATAATTATGTTATTTTATTTAGGGTTTTGTAAATCTTAAAATGAATCAATTATTTAATTAAATTAATTCTTTGAAATCAATATTTTATCAATTATAACTCATTCATAGTTTTTGACCTTTCGTTATCACACAAATATAGTTATGAATAATTACATTCTTTTCTATCAAATTTAATATAGTGACTTCTTAAATTCCACACATATTTATGAAATTTAATGTAATGACTTTTAGAATTCCACACATATTCTTCTATATAAAGGAAATTTGTGTTGTCTAAATGAAACATCCTCTGGATAGGTTGTGAGCACATTTGACACACAAAGGGGAAGACTTTAGGATTATTTGTTATAGTTGCGGGTTCTTCACCAAATATTTAGGTCCGTACAATTATTTAAAATATTGTATTTTCCCTTGTGGACAACCTGGTTAGCCTGAGCCCAGATTCGACCACCAGGCACCGAGTGCAATCGGGGTCAAGGAATTGACTCAGTCTGACACGGGCTACGCCCTTCATAATCCAATAATGGACATGTCAGAAAGGATCTGATAGCCAATGATATAATAAATTGGAGATGGTGGATTGGACTCACCAGCCAATTACGGACATGGTGGATTGGACTCACGAGCCGATAATGGACATGGCAGATTGGACTCGCCAGCCGGTAATGGTCATGATGAACTGAGCCATTAGCCAATAAATTGGACATGGCAGATTGGACTCGCTAGCAAATTACGGACATGGTAGATTGGACTCACTAGCCGATAAAGGACATGGCGGATTGGACTCGCCAGCCGGTAATGGACATGATGGATTGACCTATCAGCCAATTACGGACATGGTGGATTGGACTCACTAGCCGATAATGGACATGGCGGATTAGAATCACTAACTTGTAATGGACATGATGGACTGACCCATCAGCCAATTACGGACATGGTGGATTGGACTCACCAGTTGATAACGGACATGATGGATTGGACTCGCCAGCCGGTAATGGACATGATGGACTGACCCATCAGTAAATAGATGGACATGGTGGACTGACCCATCAGCCAACTAATGGACATGGTGGATTGAACCATCAGCTAATAATTGGACATGTTGGAATGGTCACAACAGCCAATATTATAGATAATGATAGGGAGTTTATAGACTTGTTTTATTTAATTATACGGCTTAGTGTTTAATTACTAACGTGGAATTGCCTCTGCAGGTTAGCAGCTGGAACTAAAGACTAAGAGACTACAAGGTGGTTCTTCTACCAACTCAGGTGGTGAACAGATAATAAGTGGACTTCTCTTTTAGTTTTCTTGTGTTATAAATGTGGCTATGGGAAACGGTCCAAGACTGTGGGATAATTATTTCATGCATTGTCATTTGAAACATAAGTTCTTTTGAGTTAGAAATGCTAGACTTATTTGCTTTCATATTATTCATGTAACCTTTTAAGTAACACCCGGTCCGGTTAGGACTGGTCATTATAGGGTTGGTTTTGTTAAATTTTGAGTAACACTTGGCCAGCAAGGCCCACTAAATTGTGAAACATGGCAGGTCGTTACAATAGGGCAAAGACAGTTGGTCGAAATGATGGCACGACTGATCATTTAGCGAAGTGTGATTGAACAGATCAGGGTTGCACAATAGAAGATAAACAGTTGAGTTAGTGGCTGGAATAGGGTACACACAAGGAATTGGCTAGATGCAAATGGGTTAGTCAGACTAAGAGGTTGACTATTTGTGCCAGTTGTTCCAAAGTATCCTAGACTTTGAAGTACGATTCTTCACAAGGTTCAAACTTTGCAATGCGCAGTGCATCCAAGTGGAGTGAAGATGTACCTTGACATCCGACGAACTTATTTGTGGCCAGGAATGAAGAGAGTGGTGTATGACACAATTGCCAAATGTTTGGTGTGCCAGCAAGTGAAAGTTGAGAACGTACGCCCAAGTGGAACACTACAGCCATTGGAAGGCCCAAAGTGGTAGTGGGAGAGCATAGTGTACAACTTTGTAGTTGGTTTGTTGAGGACCACCAACAGAAGGATGCAATATGGGTCATGGTAAATCAACTCATAGAGTGCACACTTCATATCAATCAGGATGGATTACCCACTGACCACTTTTGCCATGTTGTATAGAGATCAGATAGTATGACTACATGGAGTGCCATTGGAGTGTTGGGCCCTTAAAATCCCCTTTTGGGGGCCCAAAGGGTCCAACATTGGTTTCGGAGCTTGGGTACGGGCCCATAAGGGCCCAACATGGAGATCATATCAGACAAGGATTCGAGATTCACATCTCGATTTTGGAAAGCTTTCCAGACAGCTATGGGCACTAGGTCGAGATTCAGCACAACTTTTCACCCTCAGATAGATGGGCAGACTAAGAGAACCATACAGATATTAGAGGATTTTCTTCGAGCATGCATTTTGGACTTCAGAGGAAGTTGGGAAGAATATTTACCTCTAGTTAAGTTCTCGTACAAAAATAGTTATCAGACCATGAACGAAATGGAGCCATTTGAGGCACTATATGTGTAAAACCTTGAAAATAATTAGGTTATCTTATTTAGGGGTTTTGTAAATCGTGGAACGAATCTTAAATATTATTTAATTAAATTAATTTTTGGGAATCAATATCATAAACTATCAATTATGACCTTTAGCATATTAGTATGATGGTATTTATAGATGGTTTTAAATAAATTTTATTTATTGAATTTTTGGGATTGGAAGTTGTAAGTGTGATTTGACACCCATTCGCATTAATTCAATAGTCAATTTTCTTGACTTTTCGTTATCACACAAATGGTTGGTGTTTAATATAGCTATGTGTGATTACGTTCTTTTCAATAAAAGTTTAATGTAGTGACTTCTTGAATTCTACACATATTCTTTCATATAAAGGAGAATTGTATTGCTGTTAAATAAAACACCATCTTGACAGTCTGTGAGCGCATTTGGCTCACAAAGGGATGTCTTTAGAGAAGTTTTATTCATATTAGGATTGTGTGTCGTAGTTGTAGGTGCCTCATGATAATTCCAGGTTCGTATAATTACTCAAAATATTATGTATTCCTATTTGGAAGCCTTGGTCGGCCTGAGCCCACATTCGATCACTATGTGCCGAGCAGAAGCGGGGTCAAAGAATTGACTCAGTCAGACATGGGGCCGCACCCTTAAAATTCTTGAAAGATTAGATACATGTCCCCATGCCGAAAGGGGTGACAGGGCGCAGTGGTGCAAGACAACTCATTATGCACTTATGATACAAAGAGAGTGAGTAAATGACAAATATCAATAATTACAGGCCGTGGGCTATGTAGCGTGTGTGCGCATACATGGGATTGTAGCTGGATGGGGTGACCACCCCTCTTAACATTATAAGAGCTCGTCATAGGCTCATAATCACTAAAAGACTCAAAGTCAGATATTGTGGAGTATATTAACTTGTTTCTTGAATTATATTACTTAGTGTTTTTATCACTAACGTGGAGTTCCCTCTGTTGGTGTGAGCATGGAAGGATAGCTGAAGGACTTTGTTATTTGACTATTATATTTTTCATATTTGTTATTATACTTCTAGATTTAGAATTTGAACTTTAACTAATTCACTGGGTATGAATTTAATTTGTACAATTCAAAAAGAATTTTACGTCATGGGTTTATTTGAAATGTTAAAAATTAATAAAAAATTAATTTACGAGACATTTAGTTTTATATAGTAACACTTGGCTCATAGCTCGGAACGGGTGGGTCGTTACATTACAGCAGACCGTGTCGATCCTTAGTATGTTGGGTATAGTCAACGAACCAGTAGTAGTTGGGCCAGAAATGATGTAGCAGACATAGGAAGTAGTGATGCAAATTAGGAAGAGAATGAGGTTAGCTCAAGATAGATAGAAAAGTTATGCCAATCAGTGCAAGTGTGAGGTTGATTTCATGTTAGGAGTTCATGTTCTCCTAAAGGTCTATCCGACTAAGGAAACGTGAGATTTAGGATGCGTGGGAAACTCAATCCGCCATATATCGGACCATTTAATGTAATCGAGTGCATTGGATTACTGGCTTGCAAGCTAACAATGCCGCCTCATCAATCAGCTGCGCATGATTTATTCCATATGTCATTGACGAAGGCATACCATCCTAACAACTCTCATGTTGTCAGTTCAAAGAGATAGAACTACAATCAGACCTGACATATCCAGAATATGTAGTTAAGATTGTGGATTGTCGAGTGAAGATTCTTCAAAGAAAAGAAGTTCCACTAGTACAAGTGCGATGGACTTGACGAGGAGTTGAAGAATCTACATGGAAATGTGAAGACGAGATTAGTAAGAGATACCCAGAGATATTTGAATAACCAGCTTCACAACCAGGTACTCTAGCTGAGACTTAGCTCTTTCATATTATGAACGAGTTTGAAACCTCCTTGGGTAAAATTTCGAGGATGAAATTTTTCTAAGGAGGGAAAGTTGTAAAACCCATGACTCGAGTAAGAGTTTTGCATTAGCGAACCGCTCAGTTCAATCGTTAATTTGAGTCGAGACAATTTCATGACCACATGCTGATCCGAGGCCAACCAAGCATTATGATCGGTGAGGGTCAAGTGTACCCGAGTATATGACAATAATGTCAGAAAAATGATGAGAAATGAGTTATCAAAGTATATGACACTATGCCGTTTTTTTATATTTAATTGTAGAATCTTTTTAGCTGAATAATGTATTAGGATGTGTTATATAGCAATTTGGGTGGGTTATTTGTTATAGAATATGTCATTTTGAGTTTACGAAGTGTATTATATTTTATGATATTTTCCTATATTTGTTTGGATTTTTTTTGAATTTATTCAAAACTAGTTATTATTTTTGACTCGAGTAGGAGTCAAGTCAACTTTTATTTACGAAATTTCCATCAAAATCCTCCTCTGACTCTTCCCCATCCTCACCTGTTGCCGCCCCGATTCACGCCGCCGACATCTCCTCCAGCAGCCGCGCAATTGCCGATCGACCTTGCCAACCTTTGTCAGGCTGTCGCCAAACCTTTGTCCAACCTTCTGACCACCGCGCAACCCCACGATACCTTGACATCGTGTGCCTCGACGCCTCCAGCCGCCGGCCGTGCCTCTCCATTGCTGTTGTGCCATCGTCGTCACCCCCTTCGACCCTGAAGCCTTTCCCCTCCCCGAGCGCTGCCATCGAGGTCGGCCAAGTGCTGATTGGATAAGCAGATTGACCTCGGCCAACTCACAGCCACAAACAGCAATCATCACCGCCACTCCGCCCTTACCACCATCATAGCTGGGTTGAGCTTGACGAGTCAGTGCTGACACACAGCCCTGATCGCCTAGTCGAAAAATTTACTGGAAAACAACTGGGAAGCCAGTCGAAAATTGGATTGGCCAGAATCACCAGATTTTTGACAAATTCATCCAACTAAACCCGATTGAACTTTGAACAACGTCAGGTGCCATATCCGAGTCTTCAACTTCGCAACATACCTCAGTCGTCGCCGATCGCCGATGATGTGAGGTATAATTAGCTCTAACCTAATTATTTAAAATTGATAATTATTAGCACAACATGCTAGGATTTGATTGATTGATGTGATAAAATATTTGACTGTAAATAAAAATGGAATTGTGTGATTTGAATTGTATTGTAATAAATGTTAAGGAACTAATTAAGTAAATTAAGTAGGAATTGTTAGTGTAGAAAATCTTGATTTGGATTGATGTGTGTGCGTTGATGTGAGTATGATATAGAATGTGTAAATGTATCATAGCGGGCATTACTTTTAGTTTTGATATGTAGGTATCAAGTAAGAGCTCGCCACCTAGGCGTGTGGATACCATTAGATCTTCTACCCTATCCGTTTAGGACTCACTTATGGTTTGACTCCTTCACACTATCGTGATTTGTTTTAAAAGGTAAGCAAACATGTTGAGTGGTGGATTTATCGTACACCACTCCACATGGGCCATTTTGTCCCGCGAATTTCTGGATTAATAACCATCATTGATGAGATCTCTCAAGTCTTATTTTGAAATCAAGATCCACCACAAGTTGCCTTTGGACCTACAACACTAAAATCCCTACCCAAACCCATGTACATATAGTTTTATCTGTGTTTTCCAGTGAGATGTGAGAAAAGGGAAAGTTGACTAATGTGAAGTGAGAGTAGGAATGTGCCTGTCAAAGCAGGCTCGGGATTAGTGAGCGGGCTGTTCCATTCCCAAGGGATCTTGACAACTCCACCTTTGAGTTCCTCAAACCCAGAGAAGTGTGGAGGATTATGGGTGCTGCAATGAAGTGCATGTCTAAACTTGTGGATTCAAAGAGTATTGAATGTCCCTGCCTGAGAGTACTCGGCCTCTGTGCTCAGGGTCAGGTGTGATATGGAGGATGTAGAGGGTTGGAGGATAATTGATTTTCTTGTACAAGAGATAGTTTTAAAATTTGTTGAGGCATCTGATGAGTCAGAATGGGATGATGTCGAGCCGAAGCCGATGACTCCTAATTAGTGCACTTATGAGAGATTTTATGAAGAAGTATTATGAATGATTTCATTTAATAGGAGAGTCATCCCTCCTGTGCCAGTTTGATTATTAGTTATTTCTAGACCAGTAACCCTCGTTACTGAAGTTTTTGTATTATATATGTAGGTGAGAATTTGGATAATTGACTGTTGTCGAGACTGTAGAGGAGCAGTGATGTACTATGCACACATGTACCTGCCAAGTGAAATGGAAATTGTTCTGTGATGCACTGTTGTGAATAGTTGTGAATTAAATTGTAACAACCCGCCCTAACCGGCCAGGGTTACTAAAAAATATAAATGATGTAAAAAATAAAGTCCAATCACATGGATCATAACATGGCAAATAATTCTAGAAATTTATTAATCATAAAAAAATAAATTATGTTCTGTTAGCATGTGACAACACATAAGATAAATTAACTACATGAGCACAAAGTCCCACAGCCTCTGACCATTTCTCGTAGCCTTATTTATAACACAAGAGAATAAAAGGAAGTCCAATTTATTATTAATTCACCAAACCTAGGTTGGTAAAAGAACTACCAACCACACTTTTAATCCTTAGTCTGAAGTTGCTCACCTGCAGAGTCAATTCCACGTTAGTGGTAAAACCACTAAGCCGCATAATTAAATGAAACAAGTCAATATAATCCCTACTATCATTTCTTGAGACTTTTAGTAGTTATGAGCCTATGCCGAGCTCCAATTATGCCGGGAGGGGTGGTCACCCCATCCAGCTACAATCCCATGTATGTGCACACATGCTACGTGGCCCACGGCCTGTAGTTACCGATATTTGCCATTGACTCACCCTCTCAGTATCACAAGTGCATAATGAGTCATCTTGCGCCACTGCGCCTTGTCACCCCTTTTGGCATGGGGGCAGGTATTTTATCTTCTAAGTAATTTAAAAGTGCATCTCCGTGTCAGACTGAGTCAATTCCTTGACCCTAGTTACACTCGGTGTATGGTGGTCGAATATGCACTCAGGCCGATTAGGGCTACCAAAAAGGCAAAATAAAACATTTCAAATAATTATACAGACCTGGATATTTCGCAAGTGAACTCGTAACTGTGATCGACGATCCTCATCTGAATGAAAAAATAAAATTATACATAATTATAATTTTATTGGAGTAGAAATGCATGCAACTAAATGACTTAAATATATTGTTATTAAAACTCGACAACATAAAGCATACAACATTCAACAATATTAAACATTAAATTCTTAACATTTACAACAAGTCTAGTGAGATAATTAATCATTCATGTGACGTAATCCTTTAAGTCATACTTTACATTTTAAATTAATTATTTAAATCAGAATTAACACTTAACTAATGATAAAAGTTTTATTAACTTACAAACAAGTATTTAATTACTATTATTAATATATTTTCCTTTAAGATGGTAATTACTTAACCAACGATCTTGACAATTAGGTTTACAATTTTAATCTTTAATCACTATCATTAATCACAATTTAGTGAGTACTAGATACTTAATTCATTAAATAAAAGCTTGGGCATACCTACCATAATTTATTAACTTTTAATAAATTCTGAATATTTATCTGGCAATTAATTAAGTCGTTCTATTAAATTATTTAAAATGATTTGTATTATCCTAATTCAAGGTTACTACTAATAAAATTATTTTAAATTATTCAACTCAATAAAGGTTCGAACTTTATTTATTTTCATTACGCTACTTAGGTTCAACACTTGTGATTTTTACACAATTATAATTTAATAACCCATATTATTACCTTAATCATATTTGAAAATGGTTTAATAATAATTCTGTCATAGTTGGTGTGTTATTTTCACCTTTACATAATATTAATTTCTGAACATGACAAAGGTACCCACTTTATCTTATAAATCACACAAAAATGTCATACTTAATTTATTAATTAATGGTATTTAATCAACAATAATATAAACTATATTATACATGGATTAACAGTGTTTTACTTAATCAAATAGTGACTAATCATAGTTGAAAATTACTTCATACTTAACCACCCCATGATTACCTATGCGTATTAATAACCTAAATATTAAAGACACCTCCTTTATTACTTTAATCGATTATAAACAGCTATGTCTATAGATTAAGATGAAATTCATAAATTTGTTGACCACAATAATTAATCTACAATACAAATCACAATTTAACAACAATCATAAATTAACAGTAACTCGGATGAGTACTAATTTTAATTAATTACATCAGCAAAATAGTAACGAAATGATAATAGCAGCGATCAATAATATCATTACCACCCAACAATGATCAATTCATCAAAACTCCCTATTATAACAATCTATTACTCCTTTATAACTCATCCAATACAACCCAACACTCCCTCCGTTCACTCCATGACGATGCCCATAAGCAACTAATGATAAATTAACCCAACAAATACGTCAACCAACTAATTAAAATAGGAAGAAGAATAAAAACAGGTTCATGCGCTCTGCTGCCCATGGCCGAGCACCAAAGTGCACAAATAGTGCGCCAAGACACGCATAGCCTTGCGCCGAGGCGCATGAAGCTTGACCAAACAGCACAACCAGGAAGGCTCCCCTTCCTTCCTGCACTGCAACCACACCAACACGAGGAGCAGCAAACAGAAAGAGAAAAAGACAATCAACACGCGCGTGACAAAATAAACAACCCAAAAAGAATCACAGCCATTCATACATAAAAAAAATCGACAAGACCCCATGCATAAAAATCATAAGATGCTAGGGACCCTGCAACTCAATTATCCTAAACCAAAAAATTACATACCATAGAAGGTTGATGAAGCAACAGAAATAGCAAGGCAATCATGAATTGCATGCATACGGGAAAACAAAACAACAAAATATAAAAAGAGAAAAAGAAGGACAAGGGAAGTATACCTAACAGGATACGAAGAAGAGATATAAGAACGACGCCTAGAGAGGAGAGTAAAAAGAGAGAAAGGAGAAGAAGATGAGAAGCAGATGGCTAAGGTATGGAAAAACACCCTAACACGAGAATTTAACCGAGTAGAGACGCTACCCAACTCCCTTAAAATCTCCCGTCGTAAAATAATAATAATAATAATAATAATAATAATTCTCTAATGTTCTATCCTTCCCAGACAGAGTCAAAGTTTTTTTTAAACAACATTATTTATTTATTTATTTATTTATTTATTTATTTTTTACAATCTTTACATAAATGTTGGATTGTTGTGAGAAAGCCCTAAAATATTTTACAAGTGATTATAATTGTGATTAGAATTGAACATGTTGAGCAATGGAGTCCAAACTTGCCTCACAAAGAAGAAAATGATGATAATGGAAATGTTGTGAGAAGAACATCATGTTTTTACTACATTTGCTATTTCTATTGTTATCCATATATAATGTTTTTTATTTGCAGGTGGGTCCCTATTGCACTTTTAGGGAAGTCTCTGTCCGTTTTTTTTAAATAGTTATTTTTTAAACTTTTCACGTGTTTGTTTTGTTTTGAATATTAATGCATCTCATAGCATTCATTTAGAACAACGTTAGACCCAAAGCATCTTATCCATGCATTGTATATTTACATCACCATCTTAAGACACCAAGGTTAGATCCAGGTTAGCTTAGGCGAGTTAAGTAGATCAGCAAACGGTTTAGTTGCCGGTAGGATTTCCTATTTGGTTCATGCATGAACCGAAACGGGGTGTTACAATATATGTTTAGAAATCATTTTTTTTTGTGATCATGTTTGCTAAAATATGTTACATTTTGATTAAATAATTAAATAAGCCTATTTTTCTATAATTTATAATGCAATTTGGTCATTTGGTTTCCAAACTAGTCAAACTAAATTATTCTAGTACGGTTTGATTTTGACAGAAATTATGTTTGATTTTCGTTATGAAATTCAACCATCAAATGCTTATTCGGTAATTCGTTTCTATTAGTTGGGCAACAAACAAACCAAACATTCACCCCTACTAATAAGATTTGCACACAGAGTATCTGATATTGCAATGATATTTGCATTTCCTTGTTGCAAACTAGACAAGTTAATTTCTCTAACAAACCTAAGATCAATAAGTCTAGAGTTTTCCAGTTATCTTTAATTCTTGTAGTCTCTCGATGCCATTGAACCCACTGCTATCAAGGAATCACCACTTACTGAGACCACACCATCTACGAGACATCTTTGACTCCTTTGGAAGAGGCTAAAGAGACAAAAACTAAGAACTCTACATACAACTCAAGGCTTCAAAAATCTAAGAGAACTTACATTGGAAGAGGCGCAAGAAGCAAGGCGAAACATAAAGATGAAGAGTGCCAAGGAATCCATTTTAGTAATAAAGTAATAAAGTTTCAAAAACTCGTTGTTTTTATTTCAATGCATCGCATATGTATACGTGTCATATAAGTAATAAAGTGGTGAGTGAGCATTGTTACCACTAGGAATTAATATTCTAACATCACTATTGATAACAAGATTTATTATACTTTAAAAACTAATTACATACAATATATGATGTAGTAAAAATTTACTCTAGTTGATCAAGATGAGCAAAGGTATGAAACTGAAGCATTTAATTTAACTCAAAAATCAATGCAAGGGTATAAGAGTAGAAAACATTAGCCAAAGTTAACACGTCCTCTTAATAAAAATATATTTGAGATGAACAATTTTACTCAGTTAATAGGCAACACAACTTATCTTCTTATCAGGTTACAACTAATTGTAGTTGATATCTAGGGAAACAACTTAAATTGTAAAAGATTTTTACTACTTATTACAATCTACCGTCTTTTAATCATTTCACTTTCCTTTGCAAGCTAGACCAGATTGGTGCAATACAAACAACTTCTTTTGGTTGATATTTATGATTCTAATATATTCTTACAGTTAGAATCATATACTACTTCATCCAATGACATCATAGATTTGCCTGTTCCTAATGTCTGATTGAATCTCTTCCTCATGCAAGAGTTAGATGCTCTCTTGAAGTATTAAGAATAGATTTGAAGTAATCAACTCACAATCAGTTTATCAAGATAACATCAACAAGGTATATAATATATCAATCAAGATCTATCATACACCCTAAATCATTACCATCTACCCCATATAAGAGTGATACATCATGGAGCTTAACAAAGAAGATAACATTGCAAGAAGAGAAGGGAGAAAAGAATGCAAATATGTAACATTGAGGCCCTAGTGTGAACTTTTGTGCAGCAATATTGTCTTCCTTGTAACTTGTCATCCACAGCTTCTTCTTTGTAGTCTTTGATTCTTCCTTTAGATTGACACTTAGAACTTTAAGAATGGAAGGTCGAAAGAGGAAGAATGGGAATGGGTTTTCATTTCTATATGTATGTATCTCCCTTATGTGGTGTGAATGAGGGTATATCAGATGTGGAGGTAAGAACTCTTATCAATATAGTAACCTCCTTGCAACTTCCTTTCTCCAATAAGCAGGGCATGCGTTGAATCAATCATCATTCTTTAGACTATGTTCTCCAGCTCTGTCCCTTTGATCACTCTTTGTCTCTTCCACAACTTGTGGAGTTGGTAAAGTTGTTCCATGAAATTCAAGTTATAGATTGCTGAGATTGGGAGTGCAAACTTCTTTGCAGCTTCCTGAACTAATACGCATGAGATGTTCCTTTTTAATCTTTGCCTTCGGTGAGTGTGTTCCTTTCTTGCTCAACAATGTGTCCATCTGACTGCTTCTAATTGTGGGCGTGTGCATATTAGGTAGATCTATCCAAAGGTGGGGCGCAAATGCAGAAATTGCAAACGTGGTCAAAAGCATGTGCAAGAATGTGTTGAAGTGTGAGAACTGACAGTGTGCAAGTCTGACCATACTAGAATATGTCCCGAAGTTGTCCATCCTAGGGTGATGGAGCAGTCTACCATCATTTTGCAAACATGCACTAACTTTGTCGAAGTTCCTTCAAAAGATAGTTCCATGCATAGAATTGACCGCAAAATTACTCATATTTCCAATAGTCTATAATATTTCAAAACTTTTATTTGTGTGCTGAAAACACTAGGGAAAAATGGCATTAGGGCATGGAAGTGATGTACGAAAATTATTAAAATGTTGATTTAATCAACAAAGTGTCAAACCCGCAAACTTAAACTTTTCTAGCCCCTAGTAAAGTAGAATCACATTAGTGAGTCCAATTTTTTGATTAAAGAAGTTAGTGGTGAGGAACTTTCCTCCACACGCGCAAAAATCATAAGCAATTTTTGTGCAATTGATTATTCCTCCAAAGATTTTTTCAATCAAGTAAAAACTAATTGGGGACCTTGAGAGTTTAGGTAGATCGACCCATCATAAGTTTCAAAGTCAGGGGTTTTCTCCACAAAATTGAATTTTTGGGGTAGTGAAGATCAGAAGGATTTGCTAGGTTGTAATGAGGCTAGGGTTAAAAAGCATGATAACATGAAAAACAAGCAAGGGCATCACTAATTTTAAACTTTTTCTTTATCTGATCATTGTGCTCAATAAGGATAGTGAATATAATTCTTTTCGTAATTTATTCCTCCCTTGTTGTTCCACTTCATTCCTCTCTCTCTCTCTCTCTCTCTCTTTGTCTCTCTCTTAGATGTAATATATATACCACCTTGTGACCCTCATCACATGAGGAACTATTCAAGATCAAGGCAATTTTTTTCCTCCCTCCTTTAATTTTCCTTTTCCATCTCAAAACTTTCCTCCTTGCACTCCAAGTGCTTGCACTTAGTCTTTCCTACTTTTGAGTACTTGACCCTTTAAAAAATTCCTATGTTAGTCACGCTAGTCAGGGTTATATAAACTTAATGGATATTCTCATAAAACAAGAGAGGGCTTTAAATACACTAGTAGAAAATCGCCCATCAGCAATTGAACATTTGCAACTGCAATAGCGACTAGCGACTCGATTTTGTGTTCACATTGAAATAGGAAATTTTTGCACTTGTCCTGTGACCACAAAGCCGGTCACAGAGTATGTCGATGTTTTAGTAACCATTTAGCGACCATGTTAGTGACCAAAAACATTGCAACAGCTATAAGTGGTTGCTAACTCCGCTCGCAAAGTGGTCAACACACTTTGTGACCACTAAATTTGATCGTATATCGATCACTTATTTTCATTGTGAAAGTTAATAATTTGAAAATGAATATACGATCGTGTATGTGCCCACACGTTGGTTGAAAATTTATAACTTAAATTGCGACAAAAATGGCGGTCACAAAGCCTATCGCAAAAGGTCAAATACCGTAACACCCCCCAACCCTAAGGTCACTGTGACTGCCGCTCACATAGGTTTTTGGTATATTATTCTAGTTTTTTATTAAAAAAATTATAAGTATGTTAATTATGATTGAAATTGTTGATTGTTGTTGAATATTGTTGAATGCTTATTTTTAGTATGATGATGAATTTTTAAAATTAGGGTTTATTTTTTAATTGTGATTGTTATTTTGGATATATTTTGAAATTAGGGTATTGGTAATTTTTTAAAAACTAATTAATTT
This sequence comes from Piper betle, assembly GCA_033002965.1. Taxonomy (NCBI): domain Eukaryota; kingdom Viridiplantae; phylum Streptophyta; class Magnoliopsida; order Piperales; family Piperaceae; genus Piper; species Piper betle. The sequence goes on along the minus strand of JAURVB010010327.1, from coordinate 49,253 downwards.
TATGTTTGAAATTTTATTGTAATGTTGTTCATATATAATATTTAAATTAATGATTATGAAATAATTGATTGTTGTTGTTGTTTGTTAATTGTTGTTAAATGTAGATGGTAAATTATACCAACATTCCATTTACATTTTTCACATGAAAAATATATTATCTAGTTTGTAAAGTTGTTTAATTTGTTTTAGCTGAAATATACATGGAGGCCGGAGGATGAGCCATGAGCGCAAACTACATTCTTCGAGGCAGCCCCAATTTATATAAGGGGATGATGAAGCAAGCTAGGGATGCAACGCTCACACTATTGGACATAAGGGACATTGCAGACTATGTAGAGGAAGGTCAGCTTATTTAGAATTAGTCGGGTGTCTGGAAGCATCTCATCCGATATCACTAGGTCACTGATAGATTCCAACGCTATCAGAGAAGAATAAGAAGAATTAGACGACCAAAAAGAACGTTGAAATAACTCATCATGTTAGTGGATTTGTTAGTTTAGAGATTCATGAAAAATGCTTGGTATGAATACTTTTTCTTCAATTATTTTATTTATCATTTGATTAGGTTCTAATTTATTTAAGTTCTTTTACAATGTATGAGAAAGATCTAGGAAGCCATGTCTCGTGATCCGTTTTGTTTGACCACATTGAAAAGACAAAGGGAAGGGTGAATATGCGAATTAGAAGTTCAAGGCTGTGGTGGTAAGTTTTCATATTTTATTTTATTTGATTTTGTTAAGTACCTTTTAAATAATCAAGAGTTCAAATTTCAATTTAGAAATATATTGTTGTGAAATTTACGCAAGTTAGTTTGATTTGTATTACGACATTGCAATTCTAGCTTTCACTATTTGCCAAATGTTTAATTGTTGCCAAAAGATAGGCTAAATGAAGAAACATGAGCTGGAGGAGCTCATGTGTTGTTTTTGCTTTGCTGGAGAAGGATCCTTGTGAAAACCAAGTATTTCCTGCTTGATGAATGCGAAATTACTATATGAATGTGTAATTTTTGTGTTAGATATTAATTATGAATTTGTGAAATATGAAATGTGAAATTTGTACAAGTGTAAAATTTTTCTAATGTTTCATTTACAAGGGAGATTATCAAATTTTGTTTAAATTAGATATTTTATATTAATTTCATTAACAAATTCTAAATATATTAAATTTATTTTTACGTAATGTCATATGATATTATCATTTTGTGCGTGTTTTCTTTTTTCAAACTGTTAATTGATCCATGCTCATCAAGAACATTTCTCTAGGGTAGGGTAGGCATTGAGAGTGTAACTCCTCACTTCCAAAGGATTTAACTATCAGCCCAGAATTAGTTTGGCTATTAAACTTTTCAGAGTAGTAGAACACATCAAGAGCTTTCTAAGGCTTTAAGAATCACTCAAATTGGAGTTTTCAACAAGAAGTTATGGCTTTCGAAATTTTAAAAACACTTCGGCAAGTTGATCGGTAGCTACTTTGGTAGTTCTTCGACAACCAAAGTAGTATAAGTGAGAGTTTGATTGACCTTCGGTCAGTCATTTGTCAGTACTTCAGTAAGTCATTTGACAACCGATCGTTCTTTTAATGAAAACAGCAGCAACATTCCAACTTACAAAAAAACATATCTCCCAGGATGGTTGAAGTTTTGAGCTTAAATTTTGTGGGATGATAAACAACATCATGAAATTTACTCAAAAAAATAATCAGTCAATTTGGATTTCTATAGACTAAGATATGAGCTTCCAAAATCGGACTAAAATTTAGTCTTCGGCATGTCTTCGGACAGTCGTTTGGTAGCTGAGCGGAAATGTAAGGTGCACCAAACGTGGCCATTGGGAAACGTAAACTTGGGATTTAAAGTAATAATGACTAGCTTTCATTCATAAGCGGCTCTTGGCTTTAAATAAGACATTTGGAAAGTGTTGTTGGACAACTCTTACGAGGTTTCAAGCATGGAGCATTGATTGGTATGTCATATAGCTTGTAAACCTCTTGCGCTTAAATTTTCATATCTATGAGTGTTGAATTGAGCTAAAGTAACTGTGCTAAAGGCTTGGTAAGGTGAATGCTCAAGTATTGAACTACTTGTTGTAAACTCATAATGTGTTAGGAGTGTGTGAGAGCATCTAGGCCTATGTATAGGTGGGAAAGGAGCTAGCTTGAGGATGCCATTATGGAGTTGAAGGTGGTGGACTTCTTGGCTCAAGGCATGAGTTGGATAAGGAGTTTCAGGCTTCTTTACTTGGGCATGATAAGTGGAATTGGGAGGTAGGGAGTTTATTGGCCTAGCATTGGAAGAGAAGCTAATTTCCCTCCAAGATGTGGAGGTCGGTTTACCTCCAAGGTGTGGAGGTTGTTTGCTCCTAGCCTCAAGGCCAAATTTGGGTTGGATGAGAAGTTGGTCCCTTGGCTTTAGGGAAAGCTTTCTCAAGAAGGGTTGGTGCTTACATTGTTTTGATTATCTCAATAACATGCAAGTATAAATGGTCGAAACAAGTAATATAATGATGAATTGGAGTATCGTCCCACAGAGAGAAAATGAAATTAAGAACAAAACAAACACAATCGACTTAACTAAATTTAAATAATAACTTTAAATTAAAGAAAAAAGTTATAATGATAAAACTCGTTCTAAAGTTGAATTTCCTTTAACATGAATTTAATATTCATCACATCTTATTCTTATCTTTTATTCTCTCGAATTGCCAATCTAGGAGAATTATATAACATGGTAGCTTCCACTCCTTCATGCATATATTATTTTGCCTCAATTTCTACCTCCCGGTGATAATTGATTAATTAACAAAATAACGCATTAAGATTTGCCTTACCTCGCATATGTTGTTGTGTATCTCCCGACCACAATGACAAATAAATCAAAAAACTCATCGTATGATGAATTATCAATGACTAATCTAATTAATTTCTCCTGAAATCTAATGAAACCTCATGATCTAAGAAATAGGCAATCAGTCTATTCTTAGCAATAAGAACATGATAATTCAAATAATCTGATTGAATAAAGAGAGTAAGAGGTTGAAATGAATTCAATTAAACCATATTAAGTTCCATTCTTCTCTAGAACGAAATAAAGGATTACTCCATAATAAAAATAGAAAATATTATAAAGAAGAAACTACTTTTCATTATGAAAGGAAAAACATTACAAAAACTAAACTACTTCTAAGCAAAGAGTTGAGATATCCTAAACAACAAATAACCACTCATTTATATAGAAGATGAGATGGTCATTAGATACAGGAATTTAAAAAAGGTGTTCACAAATCATGTAATCTAATTAATTTTGGTGTCCAATCAAGTTTGCAATTCTTCGACTTGCTCAACCAAGCCATAAGTAAGGCACCCCAAAACCATCAACAATCACCCTCATTTGAGCTTTGTGAACTCTTTGTAGTAACCATTGGGTGAGGCCAAGTACCATGACCTTTCAATTCATAAGCTTAATTTGTTTCATCTTTTTCTCTTAATTAACTAAAAAAATAAAGTAGACTATCACCTAGTTAATAATATTTATACCTGGGATGTACAAAATCACATTAAAAATAGAGGTAAATATTGTATATTTTAAATACTCAACACGCCCCCAAACTTAAACTTTTGCACGCCCCGAGCAAAATATCATAACCAAAAAATTTCAATACACAAAAATACTTAGTCCCCATTATGTTCTCATATGATTCTTAATCAAACTAACCAGAGGCAACACGATATCAATCAAATCAGAAATTCCCTTTCATCAATCACACCCAAAAGAAGGCTCTCTATGTGCATGTGTGTGTAAGATAATCCTTTTGCTTATCCATCTCATTTTCAACAAGAAATAACACTCTAGCTCAAGTTAAAATATGTTTGCCATTTGCCCTCATCTCCACTAATGTAAGTAGTTTTTTTTTAATGAATAGGCAACTTTTCCTTTTGACGTCAACCTCCATTATTACTGAGTTACGAAGGCCCGGTTACTCAGTAAAGTGCCAATATGCAAACAGAGATAACTAGCTTTACGTTTTGACACGAACCACCATAATTACTAAGTTACAAAGGCCTGATTACTCAGCAAAGTAGTCATTGCTCCAATTTATTAATTTATTAATTTTTTTAAGAGTAGCCAGCTTTAGTTTTGACGTGAACCCCCATAATTACTGAGTTACGAAGGCCTAGTTACTCAACAAAGTGCCAATATGCAAACAGAGATAACTAGTTTTACCTTTTGATGTGAACCCCCCATAATTAGCGAGTTACAAAGGCCCAGTTACTCAGCAAAGTAGTCATTGATCTAATTTATTTATATTTTTTAAGAAGAAAAAAATTGCTAGGACAAACCTAAAGCAACCAGAGCCGTCATGCAAATTCTTATGATTAAAGGATTTTTCCTATTGCAAAACATTCATTGAAATCATCTAAACCAAAGGATTGTGAAAATAATATAAGGTAGAGAACCAACTCTCGAATGCAATCATTTACTCAGTTCATCCCTCATATCAATTAATCAAGTTTTTCCAAGAAAGGTAAGATTAATTCACATGTATCTATCATTGAACCAAGAGACTAATATATTGTTGCATAATAAAATTTTTATACTAAATTACACTATATATATATATATATATATATATATATATATATATACTAAACATGAGTCGAGCGTGAACAATATGCACAAAATTAAGGCATCCCCCTACACTTAAACTAAATATTGTCCTCCATGTTAGAAAAATAAAGAGAAGAACAAGAGGATTCCCTCAACCAATAAGTCAGTGGTTGATTGTCGTGAATGATGAATTTTGACTTGACCCATGCTACAAAATAAAAAGAAATATTTAAAAAAAATCTACAAATAAAAATAAACTTTTAAAAGAAATCACTTGGGTTGCCTCCCAAGAAGCGTTTGGTTTAACGTATACAATCAGACCATCTTGATAATCTCCTCCTTGACCACTTCTTTCATATTGGGGTTGAGTCGTTGTTGGTGCTCTACATTTGGAATACATCTATCCACTAAGTTGATCCTATGCATACAAAAGGATGGATCAATGCCTTTTATGTCTGCTATAGTCCAAGCAATAGCTGATTTGTGATCCTTTAGTATTCTAATCTGCTTCTCTTCCTGCAACATAGTTAGCTCTGAAGAAATAATAACAGGAAGAGTGTCATTAGGCCTTAAGAAAGTATACTTGAGATGTTTTGGAAGTTGCTTTAGCTCCAAAATATTTGGTAATTCAACTGATGGTAGCAATTTGTGGAATGGTAGGTCTAAGGTTTTCACAACTCTGAATCTCCTAGGCAAGATTGGTTGTCAATCTAATATTTTAACCATATCTTCTACATCAATATCTTCTTTACAATGAGAATTTATGGCCTTATGTAATGAATTACTCAACTGATCCCCTTGATACATTATTTTATCAAATAGTTCAATTCTAGAACAATCATATGTTGCATCTAGACAAGTCATGGATTTGCAGATGTTATATTTGACATATTCATTGTTTACCTTAAGTGTAAGTTTTCCAGCAACTATGTCGATCAGTGTTCTCCTAGCTGCTAAGAAACCTCTCCCAGCGATGAGTAGTATATTGTCGTTCCTTCCTTCCATTTTGAACACCACAAAATGTGCAGGAAAGATAAACTTGTCAACCTTTATTAAAACATCTTCAATGACTCCTTTAGGACATACCAATGATCGGTCGGCCAACTGGAGTGTGATGTTGGTAAGAGCAATGTCCTGGATCTCTAACCTTTTGAAAACAAAAATAGGCATAAGATTAATGCTAGAACCTAAGTCACATACAACATTAAAATGAATATTTCCTCCAATTAAACATGGAATCACAAATTTGCTCAGGTCTTTCATCTTAGGAGGTAGTTTTCTTTGTAGGACAACACTACATTCCTCTGTCATGGCCACAACTTCATTGTCATCTATTCTTCTTTTCTTTGCTAGAATATCCTTTAAGTATTTTACATAATTAGGCATCTGTTCAAGTGCATCAGTGAAGGGTATGTTAATTTGTAATTTCTTAAATATAGGAAATGATACATTTTTTGACCTCTTTTGTATGTACCTCATCTTTCTCTTTCCCTTTGCTTTGAGTAAGCTAACCAATGTACTGGGTTCAGGTTCATTGTTTGGCTTTTCATCTTTTCCTTAACTTCATTAGGCTGAACTGGTTCTTGTAAAGTAAAACCACTCCAGGTTGTTACGGCTTTGTGATGCTCTTGACCATCATTCCTTGGTTGTTCTGGTTGGCTAAGAAGTACACCCTTAGGTCGCTCACTTGGTTCCTTGTTTAATTGCAACACAACTTGTTGTATAAAATGTTGTTGTTGTTGTCGTTGATTCTGCATGAATTGTTCATAGTTTGTTGTATAGAATTGAACATTTGGATCAAATTCGACTGTTGTGGCTAAAAAGAAAGTGAAGGAGGTCAAGAATGCTGTGATGGTGGTGGTGGATTATTGAGGACAGTAGCCAATTGTGGAGAATTATTACATGAAAAGTTGGGGTTATTGTGCCAGCACTGCATTGTAAGTACTGGAATATAGATTGTTGTTCATATTAAAGTTGCCAAAGTATTTAACTTGATATGTTGCACATTAACTTCTAGAATATCCTTGTCCACACCATTCACACCTTGGCTCCACAGCCTTAACCTGTCCTTGCATATTAAGATTTTGAATTTGATTAGCTAAGGCACTAACCTGAGCAAATAAAGCATTAAGTGCATCTAATTCTAAAACTCCAGTAATCCTCCTTGGGTGCCTTTCTTGGGTTGAATAGTGGTTGCTAGAAACCATCAATTCTAGCAGTTGAAAAACTGAATGTGGGTTCTTCTTAAGAAATGATCCATTGTCCGCCACATCAACTATGTTCTTTGTTTGCCCCAACAACCCGTTATAGAAAGTTTCGAGTTGCATCCATCTTTCTATACCATTGTTAGGACACTTTTTCAACAAATCTTTAAATCTTTCCCATGCCTTAAAAGAGACTCGCCATCAAATTGCGAAAAAGATAAAATTTTTTACCTAATCTAGCAGTTTCAGAAGAGGAAAATATTTTAACAAAAATTTTTCAGACAATTCATCCCAAGTGGTAATTGCATCTGATGATGACAACCACTCTTTCACACTTCCTATTAATGAGAATGGAAATAAGTGAATGTGGAGAGTATCGTCGAGACACCAAGTTACTTATATATCTTGTAAACCGATAGGAAATCGATGATATGCCTATTATGATTTTTAGTAGGCGATCCACTACATTGTCCTATAATTCGTAACATGTTTAATAAAATTGGTTTAAGATTGAAGTGGGTTGCATCCACCGGTGGTGCAATAATACTAGGTTGTAACCATCTTGCAAGAGGTACAACAACCCAATCTTGGATTGCCATATTGTCATCATTGGCTATTGCTACAATCGGTGGAAGTGGAGACATTTGTTGTTCTTGTGGGTCCATGGATTCTTCTTTTCTATTGCTTCTTGTGCTCTTCTTCTAGTGGCACACAAGTTTCTCAAAGTCCTTTCAATCTCTAGATCACAAGAAAACAAGGATGACTGCATTAATCGATGCATAAACAAATAATAACAAGGAAGAAGACAATGATACAATATTTTTTTTACAAAAAATTATCACTAAAATCTAAAAAGAAAAGAAAAAGTCTCAAAATGCTAATCCCAAATTAACTATGAAAATTCGATTTCCTCGGCAACGACAGCAAAAATTTGTTTATTATCTCAATAGCATGCAAGTATAAATGGTTGAAACAAGTAATATAATGATGAATTTGAGTATCATCCCACAGAGAAATGAATTTCTTTAAATTAATTAAAGAAAATAAAATTAAGAACAAAACAAACACAATCGACTTAACTAAATCTAAATAATAACTTTAAATTAAAGAAAATTTATAATGATAAAACTCATTCTAGAGTCGAATTTTCCTTAACATGAATTTAATATTCATCACATCTTACTCTTATCTTTTATTCTGTCGAATTGCCAATCTAGGAGAATTATATAACATGGTGGCTTCCGCTCCTTCATGCATCTATTATTATTTCGTCTCAATTTCTACATTCCAGTGATAATTGATTAATCAATAAAATAATGCATTAAGATCTGCATTACAATATCATACGGTGTTGTGTATCTCCCAACCACAATAACAAACAAGTCCAAAGACTTGTCGTATGATGAATTATCATGACTAATCTAACTGATTTCTCCGAAATCTAATTAATCCTCATGATCTAAGTAATAGGTGATTAGTCTACTCTTAGCATTAAGAACATGATAATTCAAGCAATCTAATTGAATAAAAGAGTAAGAGGTTGAAATGAATTTAATTAAACCATGTTAAGTTTCATTCTTCTCTAGGACGAAATAAAGGTTTACTCCATAATAAAAATAGAAAATATTATAAAGAAGAAACTACTTTTCATTATGAAAGAAGAGAATTACAAAAACTGAACTACTTCTAAGCAAAGAGTTAAGATTTCGTAACAACAAATGACCACCCATTTATATAGAAGATGAGACGGCCATTAAATACATGAATTCAAAGAAAGAGTTCACAAATCATGTAATATAATTAATTTTGGTGTTCAATCAAGTTTGCAACTCTTCGACTTGTTCAACCAAGCCATAATTAAGGCACCCCAAAACCATCAACAATCACCCTCATTTGAGCTTTGTGAACTCCTTGTACTAACCATTGGAGTGGGGCCAAGTACCATGACCTTTCAATTCCTAAGTTTAGTTTGTTTTATCTTTTTCAGCATTGAAACTCCCAAATTAAACATATCTAATAACATATTAATTAACTAAAAAAATAAAATAAACTATCACCTAATTAATAATATTTATACCTGGGATGTATAAAATCACATTAAAAACATAGGTAAATATTGTATACTTTAAACACTTAACACCAATGTTGTAAACCTCTAGGGTGTTAGAGGTGGTTGCAAAGATCCTTGGCACTTGATGCTTATGGGGGAAGATTTATTGGAAGCTCCTACGGTGTTAGGAGTGCAAGCTTCCTTGTCACTTGGTGGGTCCTTTTGAAGGGAGGCCTTGTTGCTGTTTGTAAAGTGTATAAATTATGCTATAGTGAAGAAAGTGAAGACCTACCCAACTAAAAGACTTGGTGGGATAGAAGTGAGAAGTACAAGTTCAAAACCTCTTAAAAGATCTTGTGTCTCTTTATATATTATTTTCTGCATTCCTTCTCTTATCTATATATTAGTTGCTTTACTTGTGCTAATTTCACTCAATACTCCTATATTTGACTTGATCACCAGAGAGTAATGAGTGAGTAATATCTAAATCACTTAGAACTCTTTCATGGTTAGACTTTGTTCGCCAAAGCTTGTGTCTTTAATTGATTTATACTTCATTAGTTTATTTTTTTACTTAGGATCTATTTGTGCAAGTTATAATTGATTTAATCACTTGTATGGTTTGACAAGTTTGCAAAAACTTGTGACTTTGAATCAATAAGAACTTGTTGCTATTAATGTTAAATCCCTTAATGTTTTAATCGTTTAAGATTTTCATTATTATTTGCCATCACGGTCATTGGTGGTTCTAAGGATTATGGAGATCTAATTGATTTGTTTTTATCTTATTAGCTCTCTTCTATATTAGACGCCTTCATTGGCCACCCACTAGAGTACCCATCCTAGCCTCACTATAGCCTACATGTGGCCCCCCAATAGGTAGTGCACTTCCTCCTTTAGTACATCCCCTACATGTGCTTTCCATTATTGTGCACATCAATGTAGCACCAGCCTTGCTGTTCGGCACCCACTATCAAACTCCTTGACAATTTCTCTATACTCTCCATAATGTTCGATACACAATTTTTGCCACCACCTTCTATCAAACCCACTACTAGAGTTGTACGCACCATCGACTATACTCTTCACAATGATGGTGTTTTGCAGGTATCTCCATTGGTGGTGTTGGGCAGCCACCACCATTCCCATGACACCCTCAAACTGCTTATCACCACTCATGGTGACATTTTACAAGCATCTATACTCCCTCACTCACCATGGATCATTCCAGGCCATTGCTTAAGAAGTTTATTTGAATGCTTAGATTACTCTGATTTGGAGCAATTGGATGTCCAGTGTAATAATCTAGCATGAAGTGCAAATTAATAGGTCTAAGTTATCTCTTTAAAAGTGATTAATCGAAGTTGAAGATCTATAGTCCATTTGCACTAATAAACCTTATCTTACCCCAATAGGTATTAGATATGAGACTAAGTTGAAGGATCTCATAATCTAGCCATCTCAGGAAATTTTGTCTTTAAAATTCCTACACTAGGCAGTTGCTAACCCCGACCCATGTCCTTCTTTGGCCTATGACCACCAATCTAGTTGACATCCCTAATCCAACCCAACATCTAACATGAAATCAGGTTGCTTTAATACTATTTGTAACGACCCAATCTAAAGTGCACACTAATAGACCTAAGTCATACCGTCAAAAGTGATTAATTGAAGTTGAAGATCTGTACATCATTCCTACTAATAAAATAGATCTACAACCCAAGTTTAAGTCAAGGTTTTACTGCCACTAGCCCAGTCAATTCGACCATAGTTGTGTGTTTATTTTTATTCATTAACCGTTAAATTTAGACTGAGGATTGATCGTCATAGGATTCATTTATTTGAATTTTATGTGGGATGGTCAATTCTAGTGCAAGACATTCAAAGGTCATGACAACCCAGATTCTAGTTCATTCTATTTTATTTTTATTTTACTCGAACTCATGTCCATGACTTGCTGATATGCTTTGATAGTTGTAGATAGCTCTTAGAAGCTCCTTGAACCTCACATTATAGCTATTTGGTTATTCTCATAACATAGAGCGAGTTAAAAAACTATCTAAAAGGATGCATCTGTGAAATTACTAAAATACCCCTATAAATATCTAAAATACTCAAGATATCCGATGGAAAATCTACCTTATCCTTCCTAAGCAACCCCCACTAAAATCCCTATATGATGAGCTTACTCCTACAAAGTCTCCTAAATGCCAAGTCTACCACCATGACAACCCCTATAAAACCTAATTAGCCCTAAATAAACTCTAAAAGGACTACCATGCCCCTTATCGCTTCCCCTTCTTCCTCTCTGATTGTTCTCCTCTCCTCCTTCACCCCACCGACCACCACAACCCCTCTTACCATTGCCACTAGCGACCTCTGTAATAATCCCCCACTAAGTTTTACATCTAATATTTCCTGTGGTAAGATTTAGTATATTAGTAGGGATGCACCTATTGTTCTTCAACTTGATTAACCAATTAATGAAGGGAGGACGTAGGTCCATTAGTTTGCATATGGGCCGAGCCTTTAAATCATGGAGAATAGATCTGCCCTACTTTGTATAGATTAAGTTACCTTGTTATTATTTGTTTGGTATGATTAATATTTATTTAATTTTAAGATGTGACATATATTGCTTGTGTGAATTGAATAATAATTATTTACTTTATATATGGAATGAAGGATGAAGATACTAATTTAATCAAGAGTCAACTATGACCTCTCAATAATGGGCTAGATGGCACGACTCCTAATCCTAATCAAATAGAAAGCACTACTCAAAGTGCTGACCCACCTCTTCATACCTTTGAAGAAAATGAAAAAATTATCTGTCTTGGAGTTCTTTAGAGAAAGTGTGGCATATGATACATGTAATGATTGTAATGCAGAAATAACAAAGAGTGCAAATTAGATCACAAGTCTTTCCATCTAGCAAAGTGTTCTAAAAAATGCATATATTTGTCAATCTCTTTTTGGGAGTTATGGGAAAGAACAATGAGGGGAGAATGATTGTTGGAAAATACACTTTTGACCAGAAAACTATGAGAGAAGTCGATGATTATAAGACATGCATTTCCCATAACCATAGTTGAACAAGAAGGTTTTAAGAAATTCATGAGTGTTACATGCCCTATGAACATGCCAGGGAAAAGAAATGCAACCCAACAAAACATATTGAAAATTAATGTATCGTTGAAAAAAATATATGGTGAAGAGATGAGATAAACTAGATTGTCTAATTGTCACCAGACATATAGACATCAAAATAAGAATAAAAGCTATATGATAATTACAACTCATGACATTGATGACTATGGGCCTTGCAATAAAATAAAATAAAATAAGGGATTGAGCTTTGTCTTATTTTATATTATATGTTTACATGTTTATATTTGAATAAATTTTAATACTTACATTGTTTGGTTCAACTTTATATATGTGCCAGCACCTCACACAGGTGAAACTTTGAGCAAGCACTTGTTGGTTGTGATACTTCGTAGATTAACACAATATTTTGATAAGTTTTGGGTATCATTTTCATGCCTTAGAGTCATTTTTCCTAATAATTTTTTACTAAAATATGAAAATTTTAAATTATTGTAAGTCATAGTGAATATATACACACCTACAACCAATTATTACGAAAGAAATGTGTTTTGAAGGATATCGAATAAGGAACATGCACACTTACAGATTTGGGTCAAACTATTCCACTACTGACCTTGGATGGATCACTTGATCAGACCTCCACACCTGTACACCTGTCCGTGACCAAATCTTCAACTTTTTGAACATACTTTTGACCAACAAAAGGCACCTGCACACTTGCAATTGTTCCTCACCCACAGAGCAGATCTACCTAATCTACTCAACTCCCCACTTTGAAGTTAGTGGATGGACGTCTTGAGAAGTAAATAAGGAAAAAACTCAACCACTACCAATTATTAAAGGAATCACCATGTCCACTTGCTGGAATGGAAGCTATAAGGAAACTTCATCCAACGGTTTGTTCTGCTCTTCAAATTTGAATCCTTGGAGACAACTCTACTAACTCCCTCGACCATGAAGAAATACCTTGGGGACAAGTATGCAATCACACTTTGGAGTCAATATCTACACATTGGAGGAAGGAAACCACTAGGAAGTTACTTTACTTATCAAGAGAAATCCAATTCCAATTGGCTATAAATACCCTCACTCACTTGCACGATGAAGAGGGAGCTGACAATATAAATCACTTAGGATATCATAGATTAGAGAAGACAATAGAAAAAGAAAACCCACTCTTTTTTCTTTACCTTTCACCCCTCAAGCTCCACATTACTAATGAAGTAGGAGTTGAAGGTTGCTGAAAAGAAGTAGTGGATGCCAAGTTTAAAGGAAGCTTCTTTGCTAAAGAAAAGTTCATGCCATGACCTCATCGTTACAAATTTGCATAATTTTCTCTTCTCTTCTTGCAATGTTATTTTCTTTGATGAGGTTCAAGATGTATTACTATTTTTACATGGGGAAACACTTAGTGATCTGAGTTGTATGTTGGATCTTGTTGGATATATAATATATCTCGTTTTGTTATCTTATTGCATTGCTTGTTAGTTGATTACTTCTTACCTACGCTTAATGTTTCAAAAGAGTAGCTAACTTTTGTATAATTAAGAGATTCGGTCAAGACTTATGAATAGGCAGGTTGATGTTATCTGTGGATGAAATAGCTTATGATTTTAACTACAGAGATGTAATAGAGTCATAGATATCTACATAAGAGAGTTAATTTTAATGCACCAAAATAGTTTTGTTTTTACAGGAACGTGAAAAGATGTTAGGGTTGTAGGTTGTAATAAGATGTGGGAGCACCTTACAATTAAATATGTTTCCCTGGATATCAACTACATATCAACTGCAAGTGTGTATAACTTGATTAACATGACAAGATGTGTTACCTTTTACCTATTAAGCAAGTGAAATTATTCACCCCAGGTCCAATTTTAGTAAGAGAACTTATAGCAACTTGTGTTGTATTTTCTATTTTTGTGCCTTTGCATTAGTTTCCACAGTAGAATAGTATATCTACTTCATGCCTTCACTCAATCTATTAGATTTAGAATAGATTTTCATCACATCATATACTTTTTGTATACATTTAAGTAGGTTTTATAATCTAGTTATTAGCAATAAACAATAGAACATCAATCCCTCGTGGAACGATCTCATACTTATTATTGTATTACTTGTTTGATGTGTCCACTTTCGTGATGCATTGATAAAAAAACAACACGATGCTCCCATAGAATAGAATCTGGATAGAAAGATCTCTTCATGATATATAATTGTAGTACTAATGATTCAATGATTGGTATACTCAAATTGTGATGACCCACCCGATTATACAACCAGGTCGGTGGTCACTTTTGGTTCAACAACAAGAACTCCAATAAAACAATACATGGAATAATTAAACAACAACAAAAATGCAACATCTAACCATTAAATTTGTCAAATTCATAATTAACTATAATAATTAAACATGTAAAGTAATGTCATTTAATTACAGCTAAATATAAATTATTCAAACTAATATAATTATGTCTAATAATATTTCAGAGTGATAACAATTAGTAAACAAGTAAAGCAATACAAATCATAACAATCCCTCAGTGACCAAACCATACTCCACTACTAATAATATATAACCAAAACAATAAACTACTAATGAATCTGAAAGAAAAATCTAAGTGTTATAGTCCATTAACAGAGTCTATGTCGATTTCTCCTGCCAAGGCATGCTCCCCATTAATTGCTACATGTTGAGGCAATTCCAAGTTAATGATAAAACCACTAAGTATGTATAACAATAATAAACAAAATAATAACCACAATAGGTCCACGCTTAACCCAGGTTCCGACACAGACCAATTTGCTGGAAAGAGTTACCATCAATGATCATAAATGTTGTCATTTTCCTCACTCGAAGACAATACTCCTATTCCCTGCCTAGACTCCAATGTTCGAGTGCGCACTGAGCTAAGTTGGTTCCTAAACCTCGAAACCTTAGATTATATTTTTCTGCTAGGAAAGCAAAACCCTGACACATGTTCAACATACAAATGCCAACAACTCGCTTCTCTCCCAATTAATAAATAGTCATAGTGTGTTAATATAATATCTGTGAGATCCCTCAATTTAGTCCCACATCTAATACCTACTGGGAGAAGATCTTGTTTATAAGTGGGAATGAACTATAGATCTTTAAATTGGTTCATCATGTTTAAAGAAATGACTTAGGCCCATTACGTTACACTTTGGGTTGGGTCGTTATAAATGGTATCAGAGCAATCTGGTTCCGTGTTAGATGGTGGGCTAAACTAGGGACGTTGGCTAGGCTGCTGGTCACTGGCTAGAAAGGTTGTGGGCTAGGGTTACCAACGGGCTGGACTAGGGATGTTGGCTAGGCTGCCGGTCACTGGCCAGAAAGGTCGTGGGCTGGGGCCAGCAACGGGCCAAGCATAGGCATTTCAGGGACAAAATTTCTTAAGGTGGGTGGATTGCGAGATCCCTCAACTTAGTCCTACATATAATACTTACTGGGAGAAGATCCACTTTATAAGTGGGAATGGACTATAGATCTTTAACTTGGTTCACCATAGATCTTTAACTTGGTTCACCATGTTTAAAGAAACGACTTAGGCCCAACTTAGGCCCGTTACGTTGCACTTTAGGCTAGGTCGTTACAATATCATTCAAGCTATAGTATCTCAAATGCCTTAGCTATTTTCTCTCGAACTAAATTGGAAGCGATCTCCTAGAACCCTCACCTATGTATTAATACATTCATTTGATTAACTATATGCAATGTCATGACATGGAATACATACACAAACATTCATGCCAATCATACATATTTCACAAGTCATATATCATCAAACAAATAATATAAAATATTTAAATATACTTTAATATAACAAATATTAACAAAATTATTAATTTAATCAGGAAATTAGAAATTTTGGGTCGGGGCCGCGATTATTCCTTAGAGTGCCGTGGACTGTAGCCAAACAAATAAATCAACAATGACTTCTGCGGCGTTGAGCCTCTATGGCAATGGCCTTGCCTAAATACATCAAACAAATACAATGCCTATAAGGCACTGAGCCTCCCTGGTCTCAATGTCTAAGGCACTAGCCTGGCCAAAGTTCACATAAAAAACCAATGCCACGTTGCTGAGCCTCCCCACTTTCAGCGTCGTGGCACCGACTTTGTCCACAAACAATACAAATACGCAGCATACGCATGGTTTTTTATCCAAATTCCACACAATCTTCATCCAAATCAAATCCTAAATATTTTAACAAGTTATTTACATCATTTAATGACTTTCTATGATAGTTTTTCATACAATTATCCATTATATCAAAATTTGCCATTAAAGAGCACAAAAGATGATATATTTTCTACTTATTGATACATATCTTTAATTATCATATTAAATCAACACAAAGGCATGCAAAACTTTATAAAATATGTTACTATAATAAATTTAAAGTATTCATCATGAATTTAATAAGCTAATAATAAAAATAATCATATAAAACAAATATACAAAATGAATTACAAACAAAACTTACTCTTTTCATGAACGATCACTCATACAATGAATTCAAACGTTATGAATTCATTGTACATCACAACAGTCCACAAAATAAAAGTAAAATCTATAATTTCTCTTCCTAAGAAACCATCAAAATTCAATGAAAAGTTCATATAATTATGATACATACATGTCATAAATATGAATTCTATAAAAATATAATAATTTTATAGAAAAAATTGAAAAAAATGACAAAATATACCCCAAGCATAGCCTCCTCCCCACCTTTCAACATCAATTCTTATCCAGAATTTTGAGAGTGACATTCCTCTCTTATGGGGAATATAAATAAGTCTTCTTTTTAGGGGAATTTTAGGAATTTGCACTAATTAATTAATTAAATCAAAATACATTTTGTATTTATCTAATAGGAATGGTGTCTTCCAAATACCACCTCAAATAAGAGTCTTAAACTCTTAAAACAAAACTCAAACCATCCTAACTTAACACAATTTCGCCACGTTAAAATCTTTCTATTTTATGGGCTTGTAAAAAGTTAATTTTATTCTTCCAAGTCATTTTCTACGAATTTGGTCATAGAGTCAACTTGAAAAGACTATATCTCACTCTCTAGAATTCTATTTTACTTGATTTATTTTTTTTGGATTCTTTAGGATGTATAGTTACATGTAGTCCAAGAGATGTGAATCTTTAAAGATAACATATAAGGTCTATCCAAATCTGCAACTTATGAAAGCTTTCCAACATTAATTTATTCTCTTCTATAACTAAATATTTTATTCATTACTTATATTCAATATCAACCTAAATATACACTTAAATATGTATCTGATCTAACCCTCTTAGTTAATTTATTGAATTTAATATCTATCACATAGAAATTTGACCCAATCTAAAATCTCACGTAAATGTACTTTGTTTATAGAATCATTCACTTATGTCTGATGGAAAAAAATTTCATAGGAGGTCTTTAGCATGTATTCTAAACCTAATTGTGCAAAGTAGATTTGATGTTATTAGTGATTCTATAATCAAGATTCGTAAAAAAGTTACTATTTGGACATGAGGAACATTAAAGGTGAAAAAAATTGTAGAAGTTGCTAGCCAACTTCGAATTTCTTAGATAGTGAAACTTTGTGAAATTCAACCTTTTATATGCTTGACAGTGCATTGAAGGATAGAAATGTCTTTGCCCATTTAAAACAACGTGAAAGGTGGCACAAATGTGCACCAACTAATGATGATTGGGCTAAAACTATAAAAAGATGTGATAAGCTAAAAAAAATTTATGATGCCTACTGAATTATTTTCTGGAACAAAATATCGTACTATTGTCTTGTTTTCCCCCAAAGTTTGTGAGATGAGAATAGCTCTAGAAGAGTGGAAATGCTGCAAATATAAAGTTATTAGATGTATGGTTGATAAAATGTCTAAAAATATTTAAGTATTGGGAAATATGTTCTTCTCTGCCTGCATTTGGTTGTGTTTTAGATCCAAGATACCAGTTGAGGGTTATTGAGTATTTCTATCATATTATATATGAAGATTGAACATATTTAATCACAAATAATAAAGCACTGTTAAAATTACTTACCTTATATATGCAGCAAATGCTGGATTTTGGACGTATATATACAAGTATGTAATTGTATCATATGCTATTAATAAGGTTTGGGCCTAAATTAAATTGATCTATTAAAGTTAAGGTTAATGGGCCATTAATATTTAAGATAAATATGTGGAGATACCATATATTTAAGATGAGTATGGATAAATATGTGTAGATACCGTTTTCATAATCTCTAATTTATGATGGGTTAAATTGGAATTATGAAAGATAAGGATAAATACGGTTATACGAATAAATACGGTTATGGTCCCCAAATTCGCACCGTAGTTTTTCTTTTCTGGTATCCCATCATCCAGGAACTCTGGCTTTGGAGAACCGGTGTAGAATTTAGAAGATCAAACCAGAAGAAATCAAAGAATTGCTTTACGATTATAGATCCAGGTACGCTTCCGTTATTAAATTTATTTTCTTGATGATTTGATATGAAGAAGGTTTTATTGATGATGGTTTTATCATCTATATAATTTTGGTTAAAGTTTAAAGTTTTTTTTATTCAACAAGTGGTATCAGAGCAACTTCATATTAAATCATTGAGAATTAATTGATTTATGTTTATTTTATTTTTGGAATGAGTCAATCATTCAATACTTGTTTGTATGGGAAAATTTTGTGGTTCGAATTTACAGTATTCCCTTATTCACCAAAATTGACATGGTTTACAACCAATCTTCTTCAACTTATTTAGAATACGCTAAATTTTGGATGGTGAATATGTGGTAATTATGTATTTTACTTTGCCCAAATTTTGTACTGTCAATATGAGTTTATGGGATATTTTTCCCAAATCAAGGTCCTCTTTTAGGTAAAATATCAAATGAGGATAATAAAGTTACAAAAGGTTATAATTTCAGAACATTTCCAAATAAAGATATTTTTATAACCTTTTTCAGTTTTATGTTATTTGGGATTATTAAATTCAAATTATGGTTCAGTTACAATTAATATTTTAAAATTTATTAAGGAATACAATATGCTGCCAAAGTAGCCTCTTTTGTAGAAATTAATTTATTTTAAAATATTAAGACGGTTATGGGTATATGATTCATGTGAATATTAATCGGCCCAAAGGAAGGTTAATATTTGACAGAATTATATATTCATTTGCGGTAATAAATATGGGATAATTATCAAGTTTCCATGTGGATAATAAATCAGCCCAAAGGAAGGTTTATTATTTGACAGGATTTATTGTCCATATTTGATTATTGCACTGAGAGTACCACTTACAAATTAATATTTCTGTCCAAAGACTAAATATTAATGTTGTGCTAGGTATCTGTCGATGGGATTAACTATTATTTGAATTATTAATCTTATTATGGGCATGTTGTTTTGTTCTATAGATTCAGTTAATCAATCTGCTTATATGATTTCTGCCAACATCAATTCAGTTCTTATGCTTAAAGATAATTTTAAGGATTGGAAAGAGAACGTGATAATCGTTCTCGGCTGCATGGATCTTGACCTTGCATTAAGGACTGAACAACCTTCTTCTCTTATGGATAAAAGTTCCAATAAAGAAAAACGGGACATTGAGAAGTGGGAATGTTCAAATCGCACGAGTCTTATGATCATGAAGCGTAGGATTCCGGAAACCTTCAGGGGTATGTGTCTGAAAAGGTTACTACAGCCAGTGAGTTTCTTAAAGAAATTGAGAAGCGTTTTGTAAAAAACGATAAGGCTGAAACAAGTACGCTTTTGTCGAACTTGATTTCAATGAAGTTTAAAGGCAAAACAAGCATAAAAGAGTACATCTTAGAGATGTCAAATATTGCTTCAAAACTAAAAGCACTAAGGTTAGAGCTATCTGAAGATTTGCTCGTGCATTTAGTTTTAATTTCTCTTCCGGCATAATTCAGTCAATTCAAGGTCAGTTACAACTGTCAAAGGGACAAATGGACTCTTAATGAGCTCATTTCTTATTGTGTGCAAGAAGAAGAAAGGTTGAAGCAAGAACAGGCTGAAAGTACTCACTTGGCTAGTACCTATCATGACAAAATAAGAAAAAAATCAAGCTTCTTGCTGTTTCTTTTGTGGTACACCTGGACATATAAAGAAGGAATGCACTAAGTATCACACTTGGTGTGTAAATAAAGGTCCATTTCGTAATTTTGTTTGTTCTGAGGTTAATTTAGTTTCAGTACCAATACACACTTGGTGGCTAGATTCGGGTGATACTACTCACATAAGTGTGTTAATGCAGGGTTGCCTGAGTTGCCAAAAGCCAAATGATGCTGAAAGATTCATCTATGTGGGTAATGGCAACTCAATTATAGTTGAGGCAATAGGATTTTTAGATTATTGTTGAAGACAAGATATTATTTGGATTTGAAAGAGACATATATAGTACCGTCTTTTAGACGGAATTTGGTTTCTATTTCTATATTGGACAAATTTGGTTATTCTTGTTCATTTAGAAATAATAAGTTTAGTCTTTTTCTAAATTCAAATATTGTGGGTACGGGTTCCTTGTCTTTTTATGATAATCTATATTTACTTAATACTATTGCATCTTTTAATGAAACTTTGCATGTGGGTTTATGTGGTACGAAAAGAAAATTAACCAATGAGAATTCTGCTTTATTCTGGCACAAGTGTTTAGGAAACATTTCTAAATAAAGAATTGAACGACTTATGTCAGATGGAATTCTTGATTCTCTTAATTTATCAGATTTTCAAGTCTGTATTGAGTGCATTAAGGGAAAACAAACAAATATAAGGAGACTAGGTGCCAATATATCTTCAAGCGTCTTAGAACTAATATATACGGATATTTGTGGACCATTTTCTACGGCTTCTTGGAATGGTCAACAATATTTTATTACGTTCATAGACGATCATTCTCATTATGGTTACCTATATCTCATTCATGAGAAGTCTCAAGCATTGGACTTGTTTAAGGCATATAAGGTTGAAGTTGAGAACCAACTTGACAAAACTATTAAGGCCGTCAGATCTGACCGTGGTGGTGAATACTATGGTAGATATGATGGATCAGGTGTACAATGTCCAGGACCATTTGCCAAATTCCTAGAAGAGTGCGGAATTGTCCCACAATACACAATGCCAGGTACTCCTAGCATGAATGGTGTTGCTGAGAGACGAAACCGAACATTAAAGGACATGGTGAGAAGTATGATTGTTCATACTACTTTAACTGATTCATTCTGGGGTGAGGCACTAAAGACAGCAGCATATCTTCTTAATAGAGTACCAACAAAGGCAACAGTTAAGACCCCTTATGAATTATGGACTGAAAAAAAACCCAGTATTAAGCATTTACGCATTTGGGGTTGTCCAGCTAAGGCAATGCCTTATAGGCCAAATGAAAGGAAACTGGACTTAAGAACAGTTAGCAGTTATTTTGTTGGGTACTCTGAACGGTCTAGAGGGTATAAGTTTTATGATCCCACAATAAGGTCATTCTTTGAGACGGGAAATGCCCAGTTCTTTGAGGATATTGAGTTTGAAGGGAGAAATGAAGTTAGAGACTTTGTCTTTGAAGAAGAATCTGATTCTCTTCCCATGATTGTTCTTGACAATAATCAGGATCAGGATTATATTCCTGATATTGTTCAAGAAACAATATCAGAATTACAAGACAATGTCGAGAATCTCCCTAATCAAGTTATACCTGAAGAGCAAACTCAACAACCTCAAGAGCAAATGCCATTAAGGAGATCCACAAGAGAAAGGAGAAATTCCAAGAACATGAGGATAATACTGGAATGGTGGAAGATGATCCAATCAACTTTCATCAAGCCATGAAGAGTTCTAATTCTCAAAAGTGGATTGATGCCATGAATGAAGAGATGAAGTCCATGAAAGCTAATGACGTTTGGGATCTTGTTCCATTGCCTGAAGGTACGAAACCTATTGGTTGTAAATGGATATTTAAAACCAAGAGGGATTCGAAAGGTGATGTAGAAAGATATAAGGCTCGTCTTGTTGCAAAGGGCTTTACTCAAAAGGAAGGCATGGATTATAATGAGACTTTCTCTCCAGTTTCATCGAAAGACTCATTCAGAATAATTATGGCATTAGTGGCACATTTTGATCTTGAGTTACATCAGATGGATGTAAAGACTACGTTTCTAAATGGTGACATTGATGAAACAATTTATATGGTGCAACCGGAAAACTTTGTATCTGGAGATTCAAAGAATATGGTTTGCAAATTAAAGAAATCCATCTATGGACTTAAGCAGGCTTCTCGTCAATGGTATCACAAATTTCATCAAGTGATTCTCTCATTTGGTTTTGAGATGAATGTTATTGATGATTGTATATACCATAAGTTTAGTGGGAGTAAGTATATTTTTCTGGTTTTATATGTTGATGATATATTGCTTGCCAGTAATGATATAAGTTTCTTGCACGAAACCAAGAGTTTTTTATCAAAGAAATTTGAAATGAAAGATCTTGGAAATGCGTCTTTTGTATTAGGAATTCAACTACATCAGGATCGTTCTCGATGTATACTTGGATTATCACAAAAGACCTATATAGAAAAAGTGCTTAAAAGATTTGGCATGCAAGATTATAAACCAGGAGATACCCCTGTTTGTAAAGGAGACAAATTCAGTCTCAATCAGTGTCTTAAAATGACATATAAGGAAATGAAATGCAAAAGATTCCCTATGCTTCAGCAATAGGAAGTCTTATGTATGCTCAAGTATGTACGCGTCCAGATATTGCGTATATTATTGGAATGTTGGGCAGATATTTAAGTAATCCGTGATTGGATCACTGGATAGCAGCCAAAAGAGTCATGAGGTATCTACAGAGAACAAAACATTACATGCTTACCTATCGGAAGTCAGATCAACTTGAGATCATTGGGTATCCTGATTCTGATTTTGGTGGATGTCAAGCTATGTCTACTTGCTTGCTGGAGGAGCTATTTCTTGGAAGGGTGCTAAGCAGACACTCATAGCTTTTTCCACCATGGCAGCTGAATTTATAGTTTGTTATGAGGCATCCAATTATGGAATATGGTTGCGGAATTTTGTCACAGGGCTGCGCATTATTGATAATATTGAAAGACCACTTAAGTTATTTTGTGACAATCAGTTTGCAGTATCATATTCAAATAACAACAGGAGCTCATCTAAATTAAAACATATAGAGATCAAGTTCCTTGTTGTGAAAGAAAGAGTTTAGAGTGATAAAGTTTCGGTAAAGTCTCTATAGAGCATATTGAGACAAACTCTATAATTGTGGATCCACTTACTAAAAGTTTACCGCCCAAGGTCTTTCATGAGTATGTTGCTCATCTGGGTGTTGTATCATTTGATGATATGTTACTTTAGTGGGAGTTTGTTTTGTTAAGGTATTTGGTTTATGTTTCACTCTATTTTGGTGATCTCATAAGGTTGGACCAGTTGAAAATAGGCATGTTCAGATCAAATTACATGTAATTTTCATGCTACACATCCATACTTGATCTATGTCATTTAATTATGTTGATGTATGTGACCATGGATGGGTTTAGTTACGATAAATGTAACGAAAATCGCCTTGATCCTATATTAACATTAATTAATGGACGAGATTGTTATTTTGGAATAATAGCGTATGTTATTTTGGAGCTCATACGGTAATATACAATTATCTTTATATATATAGTCCAAGTGGGAGATTGTTGGATTTTGGACGTATATATACAAGTATGTAATTGTATCATATGCTATTAATAAGGTTTGGGCCTAAATTAAATTGATCTATTAAAGTTAAGGTTAATGGGCCATTAATATTTAAGATAAATATGTGGAGATACCATATATTTAAGATGAGTATGGATAAATATGTGTAGATACCGTTTTCGTAATCTCTAATTTATGATGGGTTAAATTGGAATTATGAAAGATAAGGATAAATACGGTTATACGAATAAATACGGTTATGGTCCCCAAATTCGCACCGTAGTTTTTCTTTTCTGGTATCCCATCATCCAGGAACTCTGGCTTTGGAGAACCGGTGTAGAATTTGGAAGATCAAACCAGAAGAAATCAAAGAATTGCTTTACGATTATGGATCCAGGTACGCTTCCGTTATTAAATTTATTTTCTTGATGATTTGATATGAAGAAGGTTTTATTGATGATGGTTTTATCATCTATATAATTTTGGTTAAAGTTTAAAGTTTTTTATTCAACAGCAAAAACTAAACCTCTGATCCAAATAAAATCACGCTATGGAAATTATCCAATTCTACAAGTTAAACTAGATCGTCATAGCTATTCTCATTCGAACCATCAAAATCATACATTCCGTTCTAACCGGAAATATATATTTAAAGAAAATGAGGAGGTAACATCTAATCGTATTACTTTTTGGTCAATAACTTTTTATCAGAAGGTTGTTACATTTAGGAGAGGGGTAACCTTTAGTTGATAAGTAAAAATTAAATGATAATTTCTACCATTATATAATGACAAGAGTATGGTAGATGTAGAATGTGGTAAAGTACACGATGGCTTATATGACTTACTCAACGAGTATCATTAATTTAGACTGCACAACCGAGCCTTTATCTACGTCTTCACCTGATTAGGGTAGCTTCTGAACAAATTTTCTTGGTCGTTTTGACTCTTTCATCTCAAGTACAATGAGTTTTGTGCAAAGTAAATAAAAGTTGGATTATTATTTGAAAGAGCATGTTATTCCTAGACTTGCAGAACTTGATATTCTAGGTTTGTGGAAAAATAATCGTACAAAGTATCTTACTTTCTCTTTAATCGGTAGAGATATTTTGCCTCTACCAATTTCTACCGTGGTATATGTTGGGTTTGCCCCACATTGGTCGTAGATGTTATTGGTAACTTGTATATAGGATAATGGGAAAGCCTTATTCCTTGAACTAGCTTTTGGATTAAGAGAAGCTCGTGACACTTATTGCAAGTTTCCTTTGGTTGTTTAAAGTCCCTTTTGGGGGGCCGAAGGGTCTAACAGTGGTTTCAAGAGCTTGGGTGGGGGCCGAAAGAGCCTAACAAGTGGTATCAAAGCCAAGTTTGAGCTGGGTTTGCCTAGGCCGATTGTTGATTATTGTTGCCAGGTATTTGGTTTCGGGCCACGCCCGATGTGTGAAGGGAGTTGCTAGGTTTGTCTCACATCAGTCGTAGAGGTTATTGGTGACTTGTATATATGCTAGTTGCCAGGTAGGTACCGTCTGATTTAAGGAGAGTATGTCAGACGATGTTGGTTTCGGGCCATGCCTGATGTGTGAAGGGGAGTTGTTGGGTTTGTCTCGCATCGGTCGTAGAGGTTGTTGGTGACTTGTATATAGGCTAATGGGAAAGTCTTATTCCTTGAGCTAGCTTTTGGATTAAGAGAGGCCCGGGGAGTTGTTAGGTTTGTCTTACATCAGTCGTAGAGGTTGTTGGTGACTTGTATATAGGCTAATGGGAAAGCCTTATTCCTTTAGCTAGCTTTTGGATTAAGAGAGGCCCGTCACACTTATTGCGAGTTTCCTTTGGTTGTTTAAAGTCCTTTTTGGGGGCCCGAAGGGTCCAACAATGGTTTAGGGAGAACAGTATAGGATCCAACTTTTAGTATAAGTGGGTGCTTGATTTCTGATTATATGTGTACATGAATATTAGTTACAATTGAAGCTTTACTATGTTCATCAGGATCGAAGTATGGTGGGAAAGGTAATTTTATCAATGATTACTATTTTTTAGTTACTTGAACTATTTAAATCTAAAAGCTATTGTAGTTTGCTGACCTAACATTCATATTTCCTTTATTTCATCTTTCAAACGTTCAATCTATTTTCACTCACTTTCTTGACAAATATTAGAAGAGCAAAGTGCTTGATATAAACTTTTGATCTTGACATGATTAATTTTGGCATGGAGCTCTTGATTGTGTTATTTTCTTTGCCATATTCTTAAATGGATTATGACTACTCTCTTTTTTCGAATGAGTAAAATTTCATATTGATATCTTAGTTTGTTTAAATTTGAAAATGGTATGGAAAATTTCAGCCATGTGGTTTGTGATTATTACGTGCATGAGAATGAATTTTGTATGTTTATGCTTTGTATTTTACGCTTTAAAAGCAGAATTCAAAATATCCAAGATGCAACTCTAATGTTTTGATGAATCTATTTCATGGATGACAAATATTTGAAAAAAATTAGGTAAGCACTTTGATCTACCACTGTAAGTGAAAAAAAACAGTTTGTATGTGCCTCACGTACATCATCATAGTGCATAAGTTAGTTGTCCCTCTTAAACGTGAGCTTGACTTTTGTCGTAAATCTAATTGATTATGTAACACCCCAATTTTGGTTTACTTAAAAACTAAATCAGAAATGTTATGATTGAGTCGAGTCATGTTTAAAGTTATCGGTTGGTACGATTCGATTGATAAAATAGATCGAAGCAAC
This sequence comes from Piper betle, assembly GCA_033002965.1. Lineage (NCBI taxonomy): Eukaryota > Viridiplantae > Streptophyta > Magnoliopsida > Piperales > Piperaceae > Piper > Piper betle. Next base: position 22,762 of record JAURVB010010327.1, on the reverse strand, counting down.
CTTCTTGGTATCATAAGAATGGAAAACATCGTTAAATACTCGTCAAAACACATCGAACATAAATAAAAGTAAGAAAGTAAATAACTACATTGAGCTAAAGTGTGTGTAACATTTCTATGTCCTCCCACCAAAGTCGACTTAAGATTTGCAAGACCTACATATATTATATAAAAAACGTCAATAACGAATATAACTAGTCCGAAAAATAACTAATACAAACTGGTAAATGGGTATTCCATTACCTACAAAAACGTATGAAACTTCAAAATTGCCTCACACTAGGCAGTAAGCAAACATACTTAAGTAAGTGTTGGCTCGCATTCACAGCTCATAATCATATTCGTACATACAACGCTTGCACCCTCACATCTTCCATATCACCTGCCACTGTACTCGAGTGATAAAAGGAACAGTTAAGTTAATGTCACAAATTTCAGAAATGTGCTGCATTATACAGTATCCTCATACACAGCAATACCTCAGGGTTTGAAAGAGTACTAATGTGGTCCGTACATATCTCTTTACCACTCATTCTCTTATTCGTAAAATCTGTAAAAATGCACGTACTTATATAATAGGCTTAAGGAAGAGGCTTATATCATACATTTTTGGAACTACAATTCGAAAACCAACGAGGGATCACATCCTTGTAGTTTTATTAAACATACGATAAAATGCGACTAAATGGCCTGGTATCGGAGGGATCCAATAAAAGTGATGCTGACACTGTCCTATTGTTTCAAACACGATTAAATGCACCATTCAAGAGCCAAACATAAGGGTGAAGTAAGAGAGTCCTACAGACCTAGATGAGTAGAGCTCTGTATTCTAATCGATGAGCACACCCGTGATACCTAGCATGAAGATGGAACCGAATAAGAATCAGTTCACATCGGCATGCAAAATGAGGCAAAGCCTCCACACAAGCTCAACACTTAACATCACTTAATTTTCTAAACTAGGTCCTAAGTAAAGTATTAAACTTTATTAGGTAACTTAATTAAGGTTTTGGTTTCATGTTCACTTAGTGGGTTTTAAGCAATTCTAAGGTTTTTAATCGAATGAGCTTACCAAATGATTTTCGGATGGGCCTTACAATCTCCAAATTTGCTGAAATTTGGATGGGTTGTCCTCTACACTCTAAGGTTCATAGGTAAATTCCACCATAGTTGGCCCATGGGCCAATCAAGGGGAACAAGGCCTATTAAGCTCGGCCCTAAGGGCTGGAATAGGGCCCAAAATTTGTCACAGTGCTACTAAGACATAGGGTAATGTGTGGACCAAGTTTTAATGAAATCCAACATCGTTAACCTATTTTAAGGTAATTTGCAACTGGAGTCACCCAGCATCTTTACACTATTTTAGTAAATACCTCTAAAACATATCTAGATGATTTTTAATCATTCCCAAAATTTACATCGTTAAATTAGACAAATAGTGAGGTATCATATAATTTTAAAAGATTTTATTAGTTTAAAATTCATGGCTTAAAATATCACACAATTACAGATTATGCACATAGTTATCAACACAGGAAATACAAGGCATACTTATGGGTTATGTTCATGATTATTTAGTGGTTATATTAGGATTAAAGTTTTACCAAGAACTCATAAAAGTACCATAAAAAAATTGGTATGTTGTGCATTAACCGATCCTACAAGATCAGAGGGTAAAAATTGGATAAAGAAGCTATTATAACACTATCACTGTCCAAGTCGCCACCTTTCCTCACCTCCATACATACAAATTCTAGGGCATGGCAGGTAAAATACCAAACACAAAAGGTGTATATCTATATGTTTTGAGTTAAAAAAATAAGAATCGTGCAAAGGGAACATCAGAATGGCAAGATATGATTTTTATACGGAAATGGTGCATATCAGTGACCTACATGCATTGTAAAAATCATATCTATTTGTTTACATGTCCAAGTATGATTAATGCTACTTAAACTTCTCCTAACATTCATATATACATGATAAAAATGTTCTAAAAATAAATTCATGGGATCATACAAGCAATACACATCAAACAATGAGAAACAGTGGCAGCCAAAACCTGATGCGAACAAGTGAAGACCAAGGGGAGGTCTTTTGAGGCATCCAACCTCAAAGCCTACCACCTAAAGATGCTAGGAACGTGGAGTGTTTTGCTTGGAGCTCCAAGGGGGAAGAAGAAGGCTAAGGAGAGTAGAAGAAAGTGGTTGGAGGTGAGGAGGGGAGGAGAAATGGTGAAAAGGTGAGGGAAGGGGTGGATTTTATAGAAAAATGGTGGTTGGTTTAGTGATGTCATAGGTATGGGTGTCATACTTATAAAGGAATGAGTGTCATACTTATAGAGGTATGGGTGCCTACCTAGAGAGGTATGAGTGCCATACTAATAGAGGTATGGGTTCAATAGATAAGACTATCTGGGTTGGGTTAGCTAAAAAGGTATAGGTTGGGTTATCTCAAAACCCAAAAATTTAGGGCTTTTAGAAATTGCTCCGCATGTCTCAAAAGTGGTTAGGACAGTTCGAAAGGTTATTAAACACATGACAAACACACAAAAGACACGAAAGGGACACGGTCCTAATATCTAACTATACACAATTAAATTAGATTAAAATTAAAAAGCTGGGCGTGACACATCCAAACCGACGTACTGAATGCCGAAGGAGGCTAAGGTCGGGCAACTCATGCATACCTAGATACCATACATAAATATATGACAAAATAGTTAGGTAAAACCTCGATCCGGGTCACCACTAAACTGAAATTAAAACCACTGGGCGAAAAACCTAGGTTTTACATATTATGTTTATATATCGTGTTTATTGTTGATGCAGGTTTAAAGGGCCATATTGGCTATCTATGCTTAATCAGATTTTAATCGTTGGGCTTTGGTTTTGTTGAGTGGTAATGGCCGAGTTCAGGTAAGGCTAACTTAAAACATACGTGGTAAAACTCACATGTTAGGTTAGGGTTTTAATTGTCAAATTTGGTATATAAGGTTAAGTTAAGACCCAACTAAATTTAACCAACAGACACCCCTAAACTTTTGCCATATATTTTATAATTACTAGGAAAGATGCTGTCCTATGCGTAGCTAAAATTAGAGATAGATTTCAATTTTATAGATAATTTAGGATAGACTAATAATTTGATGTTTTAGATATAGATTTTAATTTCAAAATTTGACTTTAATTAAGGAAATTTTGATTTATTTTTTATTTAATTGTATTTTAATTGATTCAATCGCCTATTTTTTAGAGTTTTTTTACTATAAAAGAGAGAAGTTTTTTTAATATTACCAAGCTGTGGGAAAACTATTTTTAATTAAAGGAAGAAAATATAAATTATCTAGCATACCCTCATTTAAAAATTAAAATAAATTCAAATTTAAAATAAAAAATAATCTTGTAATTTCATTACTTTTTTATTAAAAAAAGATATTTTACGGATATTCGACGCCTATATTCACCCTGTATTTTTTATATAAGTACCTAAATTACGTGTAACTTGATTTTTTTTAGTGGATAAAAATTTTAATATTTTTTAAAAAAAAAATCTATTGCAACGAAACCCCCAAAGGATCCGATGGTAGTGAAGCTTTTTTAATGTGAGGGGCTCCCCTCCGCCGTCTTCCTCCAAACACAGAGCAAGAAAGATGGGAGGGTTGAAACCTTTGCTCCTACTCCCCTCTTCCTTGCCTTCTGTCTCCTCCCGCCGACTGGCTCTGCTCACCATGCCTCTCTCTCTCCCTCCCCGCCTTCCCCTTCTTCTCCTCATCCGGCATCCCTCCCGTTTCCTCCTCGTTTTCTCCACCACCTCCCCCGCCCCCGCCCCCTTCCCGTCCAGTCGCCGCCGCTCGCACTAACTTCGTCCGACATGCCCACGTCTCTGATTTCGGCTCCATAGATTCCCCTACCATAAAGTCCATGCAGAAAAAGGTTACCCTTTTACTCACCTGTGCTGCTCTTGTTTGTATACAACATATGGACGGATGCATACATGAACTCTTTATTCTTTTGCTTAATTCTATCAACTATCTATAGAAGGGGGAAAAAAGCAACTGGGAAAATGGCCATTCCTCGTAGAATGCTCAATTGCAATTAGCTGCTCACGTATGCTTCTTTATCCACGAATGTCTTTGTACCAATTACTGCTGGCCTGTCCATGATAATAGTGCTAGCCTATTTACGAAAATATTCCCTTTGTTATATCTATGTGTCTGTATGATGAAGATTCCATTGTTTAGCTTCTTTTATGGTAAAAAAAAGATTTGCTTGGTGTGTAGGAAGTAAGAATTAAGTTGTAAACACCTTCATCAAGATTGGCAAGTATATGAAGACTCATGTTCCAAACCGTGTTTACATGATCTTATTTTGTTCACAGCTTGAGGGAGTGCCTTATTCACATATGTCATCCTACTTTTCAGGGGTATCCCCAGATTATTATTTGTGAAATCTAGGTGTATGAATCTCCCGTACGATTTTTTTTGTGGAAGAAAATCAGTCGGCTGTATTTTCCTTTGTCATTTGTGCGTTCACTAGATTTTCATGGGTACAAATGTGGTTGTAACTGCTTAAAACCTTTTAGGCTATTTTCTATTGAGCTTGCATTGTTCTTATAATTAGTTATGCCTTCATAGTATGCAGGGCTTTCTGTTGATATTGCTAAAGCTGTTGATATAGGACAAAAATGAGGAAATATATATTAATTTGGTTAAGTTTTATTTTCGTATGATTTTTTTGCTTAATTTGGACCTTGTTATTTGTAGGAGTTTATTTTTGAACTTTCTCAGTAATGTGAGTCCAAATCATAGTTGATCACTTATTTGGCACGTCATATTTCATAGATCTTGATCACATCGATTTTGATGATATTGAATAAAAATTGAGCTTTGTTCTTTAGCAAATTGCGTAATTCTAAAGCTCGACCTCAATGAGGAGCCAGTCATCTCCTTTGTTTGACATGTCAGTGACGAGCCCCTCGTCCCCCTATCATAGTTTCTTTGTTTTTTATTTTGATTTTTTTTGCACAAATCTAAACCACCTACCACCCTTTACCCTCTCACTTTTCCCCATCACTTGTGAATTGAAATTGTTGTTTTTATTGTTGTAGATCAATAAGCATAGATGAATTTCTTGTATGCCATTTCTAAAATTAAATGTCTTTAACAGATCAAAGAGCAGCTGAATGCAGATGAAGTTTTGGTTCGAGATGCATATGGAGATGGACGGCATGTAAGGTCGGATGATATTCTTTTCTCATCACCATCTTCATGATATATTGAATCGGAATTAGCTTTATAACATGATACAGGAGATTGTTGATTAAATCCTGTGTGTAGTTCCTCTGAGTGAGGTCTTAGGGGTCTAACAAGAAAACCTCTGCTGGACACAATTTTTTAGACTTGCTGAGCATGCCTTTAAGAATGATCACGGCATGGTGAAAAAGCTCAAATCAACTAGGATATATCTACTTGTCTGGCAGTTTACAAATCTAGCATGAGAGATGTTCACAAATTGAAAAAAATTGCAATTAGGTTTTGGGAACTTTTGCAATATTGCATCATCTGACATAGGTTTCCAAGTTTTCTTCTATATAATTGTGACTTATTTCATCTCTGTGCACAGCATTGACGTTATTGCCTCCGCATTTGAGGGACAATCTGCTGTCAATAGGCAGAGAATGGTTTATAAAGCTATCTGGGAAGAGCTTCAAAGCACTGTTCATGCTGTTGACCAAATGTCTACAAGAACTCCAGGTGAAGCTGCTGAAACATCACAGAGTTCCGAGGAGAAGTCAATTCAGTGACCAATTTTTGTATGGTTTGTTCCTTCATTTTTGGAATACTGGTTTTATTTTAATTTTGCATAAGTAGCCCATTGTCGTCAACCAATCTTGGTTCTATAGATGGCATTACACTTATTATAACTGCACTTTCCTCTTTATGTATTTCCTATTTGAATTGTTTCTACGTGGTACTGTTGAGTTTTAATTATGCAAATATCAGCCCTGGAGCTGTGTAACGGCGTGTCTGCTGAAGTGAATATGCTAAATTTCGCTGTGATATGTAATAGACTATTCGCGGCTTATACACTATTTTCCAAGACGAGCTACCTAATGGTGTGTAATCCAGGAAGCTTTGCATTGTAGAAGGTGAATCTGTGACGTTACAAAAGTGATTCTTGTTTGGCACAATCGGTTCGATTCAGACCAAAGCAAAATTGTATTCTCTTTGCTTGAACTGCTTATGTGGCCCTTGAATTGGTCAAGTTGATCCTTCAACCAATTTGAGCCCAGTTGCCCCAGGATCAAAATTATGAGAAAACATAATCAAAATTTACACGAAACAATTGGGCAAAGAGTTAAAAAGATAATAAAATAGGAGAAGGAAATCATGGAAATGCAAAATTTCATCGCCAACAATTTTTAAAAACAAGAAAAGTTTTATGAATGATTCAGTCCGATGCTAAATGCAAATCAAACCAATATATAATATTTACAAGAATCAAAATCTACCTGATCCTGTCATGAGATTTCTACAAAGCAGATCATAAAGTCTTCTTATATGTTCTCTTCAATAGTGACGGCGGAGAGAAAAATGTGAAAAGCCAGATCTAGTACGCAAGATAAAATACAAATATATAATCCCTATCACCCATGGTGGTTATTTGCAAAACATAATTACTTTAATATTTTGATAATTCCATATAAATTATGGTGAGCATTACGTTATGTTAAATAAATTCTAAAACGGATCAGACTCACCCAAATTGCTTCATGTTGCATCCTTGAGCTAGTTTTAGGGTTTGGGGCAGTCTTCTTCTGCTTGATGTTTGGATTAGATGTGCAAAATCCCATTCGTTAAATCTTGTTCATCTTAATTCTAGACAATTTTATAACTTAAAGATGACGAGAACAAACTGCAGAACGCACAAGCAAGAGTCAAATATAATGTGATTTAGATTAAACAGGTTTACAGCTTTTTCCGGTTTGGTTGATCTTGTTTTTATTTCTTCTTTTTTAGGTCTGTACATTAGTTAAAGAATCACGAAAAACACTTGTTTTACAATTCAACGGGCATGTTCGTAACAACCAATTAGACATGAAGAGTTATACACACAATAATAGTTTTATCTCAACGCGTTCATGCACATCAATTAACGAAGTTCTTTGGCCACGACATGAAAGCAGAGCATGCCAAGAACAGGTTCAAGTTTACACTCCATAACTTTGTATTTATTGTTATATATTATTTTTTCCGATTTTGGTTCATAATATAATAGTAAATATTGGACACTTTTAGAGCCACTCTCCCATGTGTGAGGAAAGGTACTCCGTATTGACAACATGGTTGCATGAATCGGAATCGGAATCGGAATCGAAATCGAAATCGGAATCGGTTTTTCAAGGAGTCGGAGTCGGAATCGGAATCGGAATCGGAATCGGTCTGAATCGGCAAAGAATCGGTTCAGTTGAATCGGTCCAAATTAATTTAATCGGTCATATATAATAATTTGACAATTTATAATATAAATATATTAAAATTGGGTATTGATGTTATTTTGATATTATTCTGTGTATTATAGTTTATGATATTTTTAAATATTTTTTAAGATTTTTTTTAAATTATTTAGAATTAATTATTATTTTTGACTCGAGTTAGACATGAGTCAACTTTTAATTACGAGAATGCCACTCTTTACACCCCGCCGCCGCCGATGGCGGCGGCCCGATCGGTGGCGAGTCTCGCGGCGGCGATGTCGGAGGATGTTGGCAGCCCGGTCGGACGAACAGTCAGCGGCCCGTAGCCGGCGGCGAGGCGGCCCAGAGCAACGGCGAGGCGGCCCGGAGCGGTGGCGAGTCGCGGCGATTCGTGCGTCACAGCCCGATTCGATCTGGCCACACTTTGGCGACGACGTTGCGAGGTCAGCGGCGAGGTCGGTAGCCCGGTCGGCGGCGAGCCCGGAGTCGGGGAGCACGACGGAGGGCGGAAACGGGGCGGCGGCAGGCGGACGAGCGGCGGCGGCGTAGGGGGAGTAGGTTTGATTTTAGGTTTTTAAAATCCAAATTACTATTTTGCCCATGCTTAAATAATTTAATAAAAATCATACCTAAGGTATTTTAATAATTTCATTAAAAAACCGATTCTGATTTAAATCGGCCGATTCCAATTCCGAGTTAAATCGGTCGGAATCGACCGAACTCGGCCGATTCCAAGGCCAATTTAAATCGGCCGATTCATGCAACAGTCTAGCCGGTGGAAAGGCCTTTTTGGTCATATCTCTTGGTTCTGCTTGTTATTGTTATATTCAGTTCCTTTAATAATGGATGCTATACTGTTTAGTAGATTTGCAAACTCACGATTGTGTTCTTTCGGCAGGGGGGTCAAATTGAGAACAGTTCGTGTAAAATGAAGACAAAAAATTGAGGGAGACAAAATTGGAATTTAAGTTAGCTGAACTAATTGAGAACAGCCAAAGCAGACTATCCACTCCGTAAGTTGTTTTTTTAATAATTGAATAGGTGGGAGTCCTCAACAGCGATTAACCATTTAAGTAATCTCCCTTACCTTCGTTTTATTTTTCTTTCTTTTCTTTTTTTTTCTGTCTTTTGTTTTGTAATTTGTACTTAAAAGTCGAACAGAAATGAGTTTTCCTCTACTCGATCAAGCGCAGCCCCTGACTCCAAATGGTGGCCTTCCAATCTGGGGCAGCAATGAACGGTATGTTGCTGTGTATGTTGATAAGCTCGGTGTTGGACGTCTTTACTTCCGACGCCGATCTGCGCTTATTGTCGTCTTCGATTTTGGGCCTCTTACACTTCCATGAAACATGAAGTGGGAAGTACTTCCTCTTCGTGGGTAAGCCGAAACAGAAGCTTTCACTCATGCCAATCTTCATTATTCCTTGCGGAAAAATTTTCACCGGCAACCCATTCTGAGGGAGGGCAAATGGGCCATATTGTATACCGCCTTGCGGACCCACCGCGGACCATCTGCATGCAAGTACAAAACGTCAACGGCGTTACTCTTCGGGCACCCCCAGGAAAGTGGAGGATCTAGATAAGAGCATATTTCTATTTTCATTATTTTATTATTATTATTCTTTATACCTGTACTTTGTTGTAAGATGGTGGAGAAGGACGAGGATTTCCAGCTTTGCCAATTCATTTCCAGGGCAGGAATGTATCCCATTACCAAATGGCAAAAACGTATTCGGCTTGGGAGCAACCTGGTTATCAGGTTCATCAAAAATAAATTAAAAAGGACAAAAAGAAAACCCATAAAATGTGAATGGCAAAACGTTTTTTTTAATGCATGGATTAATTCTTCGTCTATTAGATATCAATCTCTTGTGAATTATGTATACCTCAAATCTGGTTGGATCGAACTTTTCTGGATCTTTAAAGTTGGCTGGGCTATGATGAATGTTCCTAAAGAGAGGGAGAACTTTCCAGCCTTTTGGGATGAGGTATCCTAAAGGGAGAGACACAAACTAGAGTAAACGACCCATCCATTGAAAAAGCAAGCCCACTTGAAAAGAGGCGACAGCCCTTATATGGGGGTGATACGAACCATCATATTCAACGTCCTCTACTGCCTCCCTAAATGTGAATGACAAAATGGATGCCATCCTCATGGTCTCCTGAATCACCCGAGAAGTCACTGGCATTTTCTTGGTATCGGCCCAAGTCAGGCGAGTATCACCGCCCAATTGCTCCTCCTCTTTCTGCCTCACAATCAATTCTTGCTCCTCCTATTCAAGCATATAGTAAATTCAATCAGAACAGATACTTAGGGATAGAAGAAATTATTCCACCACAATTAGTTGCACTTAGGGGAAGAACTACCGTGACAGCCTTGAGGAAATCCGGATTATCAGCAAGATACTTGACAATCCAAGTGAGAACGCTTGCAGTGGTATCTCTGGCAGCAAAAATAACCCCAATTATGTTGTCCACTATCTGCTTGTCCGTGAGAGCTTCACTTGGGGCCATGAACGACCCAAGCAAGTCGCAGTACTCTTGATGAGCAGGCTGCTGCCTCCTAGCGGCAACGACCTCGGATAGGATTTGGGCAATCCGTTTCCTTGCCTTCATGGACTTGTGAAACAAAGTTCCGGGCAGGTTGATGGGCATGGAGTTGTAGCCACTCTCAAGTACGTAGTAGCACTGCTTGAGCTCCTCCCGGGACAGAGACTCGTCTTCTCCGAATATGGCGTGCAGAGCAACGTCGAAGGTATACTAGATAACACATCATATCACACGAGATGTGTCAGTTTTAAGCACTAGGCTTGAAGAGACTATAATGGAACAATTGCTACTTCTAGTAGATACCGATTTCATTTCTTGGTAGGTGTTGACGGCGCGTCCGTCCCAGGAGTGGAGGGCGTTGAGGGCGATGGACTCGATGCTAGAGACTTTGGGTTTGATGGATTCGGGGACGAAGGCCTTGAGGACGAGCTTCCTAAGCTTGGAGTGGTAGGAGCCCTGGTGGAAGAAGATGGCCTCTCGACCCAGCATCCTCTCCTTGCTGGCGGGGAAGGTGGGTTTGAACAGGTGAGCTCGAGTGAGGAGCACGAATTTTGCCGCCTCTGGGCTTGATATCATCACGCATGGGCATCCAAGGATGTGGGTCTTAAATATCGGCCCGTACCTGCATCCACACACCCGACACTCACTAATCAGTTTTGTTCTTTGCTCGTATACCTTATAGCTCTACCACTCATTTTGCTTACCTTTTCTGCTTGGAAGCAAAGAACAGGTTTGGGTTCTGAGAGTAGAGCTGCAGGGTCTCTCCCAGGTACGGCCAGCCGAGGGAGCCAGGGGCAGCGGCAATTTATGGTTACCGTAGCAGCCAGAGTTTGAGTTTTTGCAGAGAGCCGAGTACAAGATGAAGAAGAAGAGGGGATGATGAAGACGAGGAACAGAGCAAGGAGAAGACAACAGAGAGCGACGGCAATCATGGTCCTTCGTTGCCTATACTTGGGATGGAAGTGGGAACAGAGTGAGTGGTCCGTATTAGTGTGGGATATTGTGGAAGTGAGTGAGTGTGAAGAAGGGTGGGAAGGGGGATATGCATTTATAGGGTGCAAAGGGAAGAGGAAGAAACAGAGAAACAGCTTAGAAAGACAAGGGAACAGCGTATAATTCCACTTACAAGTTCTCTACCCACGGTATCAGCTGCTCGGATACAGCTCATGCCTAGGAAGACAAGGGAAATGGGAAGGGGGATTGATAAGCCAGCGGTGAGAGAGACAATTTTTAGGGAGGGAAGTAGATGGGCGCGTGTCCCCTGATCTACTTGATTTTTTTATGCATTTTGGCTCAAAAACAGCTAATAAGAATAACGCTCAAAATTTAATTTGATATTAAGCACATTAAATTCGACTTAATATTTGATATTTTATATAAAAAATATAATTTTTGATATATTTATTTCAATTTTTTATATAAATATAATTAAATTATAAAATATTATTATTTAATTTAAATGAAATAAATTTATAAATAATTAAATTATATTTTATACATAATTATAAATAATTTAAGATATTTTAATTATATAAAAAATAACATTCATAAATATAAATAAAACTAACTTAAATTTAAATTTAAAATTAAATAAGTTAACCTTGAGTAAAGAAAGTTCGAGTCAAACTCGCTGATGAGGCCCCCGTTAAATAAGAGGAATGAGGGCTAGTTTTGACAGCTTGACCGATTTCACGTTCCCAAACTCTCTCCCTTCCCTGTTAAAAATAGAAACTCTCCCTTCCCACTTCCCATCCTACTTGCTGCCACGCACACACGCATTATTCAATAAAAGTTTTCTTTGTCGTCTTTCTTCCTCCCAATCCCACCTTTTTTCCTCATTTATTTTCAACACAATCCATAATCTAAGACGGGGGCCGTCAGGGGGTGGGCACCAGCCGAATTCGGATTGCTTAATTCTGTGCTCGCCTCGAATAAGGAACAAGTCAGAGTTTTGAGTGTTTTGAGTATTTTGAGTGTAATGTGTTGAACTGAGTTATCAACTATCCGAGTAATGAGTCAAATACGACCGAGTTCTAGTTGAGTGTCGAACCAATTCGGATTGATCGAGCCATCATGAGCTCGCCAGATGGATGAAATCGAGCCCATCACTGAAATTATCTTAATATTAACCTCCTCTATTCTCAATCAAATAAATAGTCATCTACCCATCAAACCCTAACAAGCGATAGCGCCTCACATGATCCTTACGGGCAATCATGCAATCTACGGCGGCAATTGTTAGATTCATGCCGGTGATTGAAGTTCTTACGTGCTTAGACTCCGTACCTTGGGTTCTTCCTAACTGGCATTCTATCAGCTGTGGCCCGCATCTGTGGAAAGCCTTGTTCTTTAGGGCAGCCTCATCTTTTGTTTGTGAATAATTAAGTTATTTATTTATTTTCCCCCTACTATTGTATGTTGTCATCGGTTTTATTTTACAATTTTTTAAAATGTTTTTGATGTGTAATATTTTGATGCAATAAGTTTTTAAAAATTTGCAATTGATTTTTCATCTTATTGAATGTTGAGAAGGTGTTTGGATAATTTTCATATATAAAATACGGAATATTTTTTTATTTTTTGCTTGTTTAAGATCTAATAGAGAATAGTCGGGAGCTAATATAATTTGTAAATAAAAATAAAAATGCATAATAAACATGATTTATAAGATATTAATAAAATACTAATATTGATGCTAACTTTGTGAATTTTTGCTAAAGGTTGACAAATTTAAAGTATATAAAGGTAAAAATAGTTGACAAATTTAAAGCATCTAGCTAAAGGTAAAAATATAAGGGATAATAATAATGTTTAACCTAACAAAATAGCAAAATGCAGGTAATTATGGTTTGTAACAAACATAAGGTTTAGCACACACAAAACATATTACTAAAAGATAAAAGCTGTCACACATGAAATATATATACAACCCATAACAAAAAGTTTATGCCATATTTACAATTACGAGTCGAGTTAGTCTGTAGCTGTGTTTATGTATGAACCGATCTGATTCAGTTTACGTGAACTCAAACTCAAATCAAGCCGAGTCTGCATAAACAAGTTTACGAGTCGAAGGATGTTTTTAAACAAGTTCGAATTCAGCAAAGCTGAACCACTAAAACTCACGAGCCAACTTAGCCCGTGCCCATCCCAGACAGTCACACATACTCATCCTAAACTAACGGACAAAACTAACATCAATCTTATAATTAATTTCATAAGAATTGAACTCCAACTCTTACCCAATACATAAATTTTAGTCGTCGAGATATCGTAATAAGAAGCAAAATAATTATAAACTTGGGAAATCGCAGCTGAGGTCTGAATCAAAGGAATCATCACTCCACCCACTCCCTCGCTTCTTACCTCATAATCTGAATGGCTGTTATTAGCGGAGGGATAAATATAATTTGTATTTGACTCGTTTATATCTTATCCAAAAGACCACAAAAATGTGCACGTAATTAAATGGCGTGAAATTATGTTATAACTTTAACTAAGTGTTACGGCATGCTGGTGGATTTTTCTTTTTAAAAGAAACAGCAAACTTGGTGGGTGGAACTGAGGGAGTGATACACTACAAGTTCAAATTTACAATATTCCGTACTTGCAAGTGTTCGAATCTATGCACGCATTTGGTTGTTAGGAGCAGAGTGGCTAGTTTCATTAATGAGTTGGGCAACCTTTTTTTAATTGACTTTGCAATAAACAGTCTAAGTTGATTTACTTGCTCCAACGCTTGTCTAATATATTAGCAAAGTAGGTGGATTGTCTACTTCATTAATTGAGATTTTGTCTTCAGTTTTTTATTTTTGTGTTGCGATCCACTACTAGAATTATTCATCCTTCAAGTTCATTGACATCATTTAACAAAGACCGACTCTGATGAAGATGAAGGAAGAAGTTCACCGTTATGGTTTTGACTTTCCAAACTAAAAGTTGACCATTTCCCATTCCCTTTTCTTAATCAATCCGTTATAACTTTCGAGGATCTAAATACGATTTTTAAGGTATAAACTACGAGTTGCTTCTTCCCCCATTCGTGATCACCTTTCATTAATTAAATTATGATGACCTCCTCAATAAACGATATATTGCCAAGTTTGGTTGATTACTTACTGTGGTGTTCGATGGAAGTTAACAAGTCAGATCGAAGCATCTTTAATATCTGTTGAATTAAACAGAGCATTTATAAACTCGCCCTTACAAGTAAACCATATAAAGACAATTATGCACCAAATAGAGTTGTTATTTCGACTTTTCGTTGATTCTCTTCACGATATAATTCAAGATGGACTAACACTTATGTTAATGAGGATATTATTAAAAAATGGAATTACGTATCATTTGAGCAAGCTTTTACTTTCAAAGCTGGTACTCGTTCTATGCAACTTATAGTTTGACGTATGGTTCAATGTATCAACTCTTTGCATTAATAATGTAATCAAAACTCGTGCTTTTATGAAAAATATAAGATTAAGTCAATCAAAATATAATTAAAATAAAATAAAAATCAAATTATTATAATTATCGCTTATTTCAATAAGAGTTATCTTTAAAATCAAAATCTATTTTAAGATATCAAATTATTATATTCAATATCCATTATAATTTAATAAGGATTTATAAATTAATTAGAGTCCCCTCATTATGGCACAACTCTTGCCTAGTATTACTAAAAATGGAGATAAAAGATGTACTGATGGGAACTAGTGGATTTAATCAATTAAAATACAAAAAAATAAGAAAATAAATCTCAAATTATTATAGATCTTCTCATTTAGTTGGAGTTTATTTCTTTTCACAATCCGAGTTCATTTCAAATATACCTCATGTACTCAATCTCCTTGTAGCGGCCTGACCAAATTATAAATTGGTATGCCTAAGTTATCCTTAAATAGTAGTTAACCAAATTTATAATTTATAAATGTATCCTTACTTATATAATGGTTCTTACCACTTATATAATAGTCCTCACCAAGGAGATGTTGGGTGTATGACTAATTTTATAAGAAGTTATTATAATCCACCTACCTTTAGGTGTAGCAAGCCTACTCAAATGCAACATGATGTGGTTCAATCATCTTTTCAAAAGTGGTTAAAGAAGTTAAAAATTATAAATTCATCCTCACTTACATATTAGATCTTATATCAGGTAAGTATTAGATGTATGACTTATTTTGAGGGATGTTACATTCTACTCATCTTAAGGAAATATCATCCTTAAAGTTCCTTTCTTGAACCTAATCTGAATCTATATAGATAGGTCACTATCCATTAAACACAGTTCCGAGTTGCCTTTGATGCTAATTGTAGCTATCTGGCCTAAGTGCAACATGATGGGCTCAGCTACTTCTTTAAAATTGATTAATCAAATTAAATATCATAAGCTAATCTCTACTAATATATTTGATCTTACCCTGGTAGATAATAGATATGGAACTAACCTTTAAGGATGTTACGTTAGAAAATTCTATCTTATAAATTTCTTTCATAGGCCTTTTGGGTTTCTTATATTCCACCATTTTTTTTAATAAAAGTTTTTTCTGAGTTATTTTCATGGACTTCTTCTTTCTTTCACAACACACTATCCAATTTAATCCTATGTCAGCTTTGATACTACCTGTATCGACCCGTCCCAAGTGTAAACTAATAGGTGTAAGTTATCCCTTTAAATTAAAAATTTCAAGTCACATCCACATTTATATAATTGACCTTACCCTAAGAGGTGTTGGATGTGAGATTAATTTTTATGGGTTTATTACATCATTATTTAACAAGGATCTATCTATAAAATTGGAATACAATTAAATATTTTCCCTAAAATTAATATAATCTACTATTATATATATGAGGCTAATTTTTTTTTACTCTCATCACATTTTAGTGGTTAATTTTGGCCCCACAAATACATGAATAACACATTTAAATTTCAAAAGAATCTCATCTCTTCTTGTTCATATTTTTTGAAAACGTCCCAAATGATTTGAAGGTGTTTATGTGTGAGTGGGCTAACTAATAATTACAAATCAAAAGTTAGATCCCCACAAACTTAGACCCCTTAACAAGATCATAATAGTGGATACCAATCATAAATGATTCTATAACACAAATAAAATAAAATAATAAGCACAAATAAATGATAACCAAGGCAATTAGACAATATATGTGAGGCAACAAATATTCAAGTTCAAACTCATAAAAATACTTATTTTGTAAAATATCAATCAAATCATATAAGTTTCTAAGTAACCTTGACATTGTTTACTTAGTTCTTTAAAGTGATCAATCCAAACACAAGAAAACTAAGTGAAGTGTGCAATAAGATAATCAAAAAGAATAAACACACAAACAGGGAAGGGAAGAGACAAGATTGATGAGATTTTTTAGAATTCTTAATCCTCTTTTCTAGCTCACAAAATCCTTTAGTTGGGTAGGTCTTATTAGTTTTATTATGATGACCAGCTTGTACAATTTACTAGTAAGTGTTAAAGGAGTTTTACAACCAATAAACCTTTCTTCTCAAACACCCACCAAGTGCCAAGGATCATTGCAACCAGATCCTAACACCCCAAGAGCAACCACTACTTGAAGTTAACTCTCCTCTAACAAGCTCCCATTTTGAGCTAAACGAGTCATCAATGCATGTACCTTCCCTAGACCAAGAGCATACATACACTTCCAACACCTTGAAAGTTATAAATTGAACTCACATACTTGAGTCCTGCCTCACTACAACTTTCTCTTAGGATTCACACAATAAAAACGGTAGGATTACGGGCAAATCAGAATTGCCAATCATAAACACCAAGCTTAAGCATCCATGTGAGATCTATGTTGGGTCAAATTTTTATGAGTATTTAATTTATTAAATTAAATAAATTAACCAAGAGAGTTAGATCGAGTACATAATTAAGTGAGAATATCATATAAGTTAATATCGAATATCAACTAAGGAATAAAATATTTGATGAAAGAGAGTAAATATGACCTTGGAAAAATGTCATAGGTTGGGGATTTGGACAGATTTGACATGTCAACTTTGAAAAATCATATCTCCTCTAATTCGTGCCTAAAAGTTTTGAAATTTTGAGTGAATAAACTAGGCATCCTAAAGAATCTAATAAAAAATGAATCAAATAAATCAAAGTTCTACAGAGTGAGATATGACTGGTTTAAATTTACCTTATAACCAGGTTATTAGGTAAAGATGTAGAAAGATAAAATTGACTTTTTGAAGTCCATAAAGATGTAGAAAGATAAAATTGACTTTTTGAAGTCCATAAAACAGAGGAAAAATTGAGGGATTTTAATGTGACAAAATTGTGGTGAATTAGGAAGGTTTGAGAGTGTGTTTTAGGAGTTTAGGACTCTTATTAAAGGTGGTATTAGGAGGATGACATCCCTATTAGATAAATACCATAATATTATTTGAATAATTAATAGGTAAAATACCCAAAATACCCCTAGAAGAGGACCTATTTATATTTCCCCTAATAGACTGATCGACTCTTTCTTAAATTTCCTAGAGAGGTGGCATTGAGAGGAGGAGAAGGTGAGGTTAGGTCTTGGTATGATTTGTCTTCTCTTCTCGATTTTCCCCTATAAACTCGCCACATTTTTATAGAATTCATATGTGGGACATGCATGTATCATAATTATATGAGTTTTTTTATTGAATTTGGATGGTTTCTTGGGAAGAGAAATCATGAGTTTGTGTTATTTTATGGAGGACGTTGTTGTATAATGGATTCATAAGGTTTGGATTCGTTCTATGTGTATTGTTCATAAAAAAAGTAGATTTTTAATGTGATTTTTTGTTGTATGCATGTTTTATATATTTACATTGATTAGTTTATTATATTCACGATGAATTAATATAGAATTATTATAGTAACATGTTTTGTGAGGTTAGAGTTTTTACATGACTTTTGTTGATTTAACATGAGTATTAGATGCATGTATAAATATGTAGTCTTTCATCTTTCATGCTTTAATGTTGAAATTTGAATAAGATGGATAATTGCATGAAAAACTATAAAATACCAAGAACCAGGTTAAAACTATTACAATTGACTCGAGTCATGTTTAAATTAATTAATCTACAAGACTCGAATGACAAAATGATCGAAAACCTTGGCTTTTCGAGAAAGGGAAGACACATTATGATACATCAAGTAAATACATAAACACACATCAAACACAGGCAAAAGAATAAAAAAAAACAACACTGCGATGAGCTCAAGTGTGTATAACATCTATCTATCTTTCCACCAAAGTTGACCCAACACATAGGAACATAAGAGCTACATATATAATAATAAAAAATCAGCAACTAATGTTACTGGTTCGAAAATAATTCGAAAATAAGCAGTACAAACTGACACGCTGATTTTCACGAGGAAGGAAAACCATATATGTAATCTATGTAAACACTCAATAGGCATCTATTGAGGAGCCATCAAGCTACACACTCGATAGCATCCTGAATTGCATTGGTGATATGCCACTTTTGGCAATAACTGGTTTCACTCTTAGGAAAAAGCACATAGCCTACACCCTCTCCAAACCTCCATATAACGCCAGACCAAGAGCACAATGACTAAGTACTCTCAGGTAGTCGCCTTAGTACCTTTCGATACCACAAGTCTAGACATGTTCTATACGCAATATTACTTGTCTACTCCACACTCTCCAGATGTGAGGAAGCTCAAGATATAAAGTGCCAGGATCCCTAGGGAATGGAACAACCCTTTCACTAATCCAAAGCCCATTGCGACATGCGTATGCCCCTGTTCATGGTATACGTGAAGTCAAATTCACCAACTCTCGGTTCACTAAAAACTTGATAAAAGTTATATATAGGGTTGGGAAGAGAATTAGATAAGTAGGTCTAAAGGCAATGTGAGGTGAAGCTAAGTTTGAAAACAATACGAGGGACTTCATCCTAGGGTTATTAATCATAGAAGTAAAATGCATCTAGATGGCTAGTATTAAGTGGGGCACAATAAAATAGCCACTTAACATGTCATATGATCTAGAAATCAAATCCATGATATAGTAAAATGATAATGTTGAGAAGATTCCTAATGGACCAATGGTCTAAACTCCAAGTGTATTGACACATCTAGGGAAAACTTGGATTCCGAACCACATCAGAACCCATTGCTAAGTAAAGTATTGACAACTTTATATGATACATGAACATCGTGTGTACTGAGATCAACAATAACATCAAACGAATTAACAATAAACACTCGACACACAAGACGAGACATGATAAGGAAAAATGACTAATAAAGAAATGATAAATAAATAAATAAGTAAATTCATGGATAAATGCTTAAATAATAAATGCATGAGAATAACTAATATACTAATAATAAAATAATAACATAATTATACTATATAAGTATGCAGCTAAACACAAGTAAATAATAGCACATGTGGGAGTAAATAATATATATATATATATAATTCGATAAATGAATAAATAAATAAATAGCTAATATTAATAAATCTTGAATAATAACAGTATAGCTATCAAATACATGAATATATAATTAAACACAAATAAATAATAACATAAGCACGATCCAACAAATAAATAAATAAATAAAATTTTATAATATGAATATGATTAATATTAATAAGTAAATATATCATCAATAATAATAAATTATCATATAGATATGAATAATAATAGAATAATATATAAATAACAAGAAAGAAATGCTATATAAATATTCATAACATTGAAATATGCTATATAATGTGAATATGCATCTAAATTAATGTATGAAGTATTGAATTGCCAAAAATAGTCAAAAAATGGACAAAAATCGACAAAAATGAGCTGCTAAGTCAGGTGGGTTGAACTGAATCGAGTCAGATCGAGTCGACTCGGCATGGGCTAAGCTACTCACTAGGTTGGTCTTGACTCGGCTAGTTGGGCCAGACAACTAGACGGGTTTGGACCAATGGACATGGACATGGACACAAATTGACAAACATGAACATGGGCACAGACTAGGTGAACAGGATCGTGGGCATGCAGACGTGGACATGTTCAAACGGGCCCAATCGACAAAGGAGGTCAAGGTGGAGGTGATGGTGGTGGTAATCGATAAAGTCTAGCTGGCGACTAGCCAGAAAATGGCTGAAAAGGAAGAAATCGCCGCCAGGTGTGGTGATGTCGTCAGAGGCGATCGCATCCCAAGGCAAGGGTCGAGGATGGTCTCAAAATGTCGGCCTCAATGAGGGCCTTATAAAATTCCATCCTTGGAATTTTCACATCAAATGCTATTGAGGGACTCAACTGAAAAGGCCACTGAGATGGACTATAGCTAGTGAGCTATGACCTGGTGGCTCTCCCTCAAAAGTTGGCTGGACACAACTAAACAAACTAACGCTAAGCTAGTCACTCAAACACTGACAAAGCTCGCTAGCTCTCCACTAGTCTAGCTAGATAGGACCATACATGCTCAAATCATCTAGCTAGACTAACCCCTAGGGTTACTTCCAACTATGGGGACTAAAATCCAATGACCTGGATGGAAAAACCTAGGTTCACCCCTAAGTTCCTACTGGGTTGGTCAAGCAGGTACTCTATGCAAGGTACTAGTCAGAGCTACATCTAGGAAATCTATGTTAGGTGCAAGGTATACATGCCAATGCCTAAGCATGTTTAGAACTCTAAAACACCCCGGACAGGATGTGACAGCCACTAGGATAGCAGATTCAGGTGTCAGGTGATCTCCCCTTGCAAGAAGGAAAAAGCAAGGATATAGAGATAGATATATAGATATAGTATGGAACTAGGCAAAATAAAGTTGATGGACTAACTGGGTTTGCCTTGCCAATAGATGCGTGCATGCAAACTCACTGAGGATTCGATGGCAGCAGCACGACCGCCGTCTGTTTAACAACACCACTGTTTGTGTAGCATGATCACCCTCTATGTAGTACAACTACTGTCTGAGTGGCACTACCATTGTCTGAGTGGCACAATTGCCATTCAGGTAGCACAATCGATCAACTGGGTAGAACATCTACCGATCAAGTAGAAGAAGCTTGCTCCAGGAGGAACCTAACAATTAACTGACATAAACAATGAGAGGGGCATTAGGTAAAGTTAGGTAATGATCAGGTAGGACTCAGACCAAATAGAAAAATGGAATGTCAATTTAGAGTGCCAACAGTCACAGAGATGGTTAGGGAATCAAATGAACACAGTGGAAGACAATGATGGGCAATTGGTAGAGTAGATGGTTAGTGATTTGACTAGAAACTAGTGATGAGATGAGCAAGTCTCAAGCATGATGTACAGATTAGCGCAACTCCGGGTGAGCTCCTTGGTTTGTTTGCAACGTGGTTGATGTACTTCTATGGTGTGTGTCCTTGCGTTATCGCCAGCCTACCTATGACCTTTACACCCTTGTTTGTGAGTCTACCGCAATGGTAATAGTTAAATGAGCCAAAATAGAATACTACAAATTTCTACGGGACAACCGGTTATAAATCATAGACAAAGGGGTGAGGCACATATTAAACCTTGTTATGGGGGTTCCCGTTGGCCTGAGGTGAGATAGTGGTTCTTCAGGACGTGTGCTACCCATCCCTAGAATGTGCATTGTAAAACCTGGCCCGCCAGGTCGAGTACTTGTAACACCCCGTTTTGGCTCACCCGTGAATCGACCCGAAAATGTCACCGGCGACCGAACCGTTCGCTAATGTACTGGTTCGGTTAAGCTGACCCGGATCTACCCTCAGTGTCTTAAGATGGGGATGCAACCATGAGATGCATGAATGGGAACAATTGGGTTCTAACGGAGTCCTACATACATGTGATGATATGCAAGCAAAACAAAACCATTCAACAAGCAAGAAATTGAAATAAAAATTCATTAATATTTACGGAAAAACGGATAGAATCTCCCTAAAAGTGCAATAGGGGCCAACCTGTCCACAACAAAGGTATATAAATATTTTATCAAAATACGATAAAACATAACAATCTACTATAACATTCAGTCATTATCTCTTTCGTTTTATCTAAGCCGAGTCTGAACTCCAAGGCTCCCTACTCATTCACAATTATCCGCTCGCCTCATAAGAAGCAATTTATCAAGACAAAAACATTCTAATTATCATTCACACAGCATTAACACACCATCATTATACATTACACGCGGAAGGTACATGTGTGCGCGGTTCCGTGCTGCTTCTCCGCAGTCCCGACAGCTTTCATCGCTCGCATTCCTCACCTACATATATATAGAAAAACCGTCAGTAACGAGTGTTACCGGCTTGGAAAATAACTAATATCAATCTGGCACAGGAGAGTAAACTCTCCTGTTGAATGGCTACCATATACTTCCTCAAGAACTCTCATCAGGGCACATATGGAAGCCGTCGCCCTCGGGTCGACGGCGCTCCCCTTTCTTTCTCATTCTCATACCTGTAGCCATTTCTCTATCGCTTCTCGCATCAAATCTCATTCCTTTTCGCCCTCTACACCTTCCATATTACTCCTGGCCTTGAGCACGAAGGCCGAGCACTCTCAGGCAGTCGCCTTTAGTACCCTTTGAAACCACAAGGCTAGACATGTACTGCATTGCAGTACCCGTGAACCTCCACACTTCTCCGGGTTTGAGGAACTCAAAGGTGGAGTTGTCAGGATCCCTTGGGAATGAAACGGCCCATACACCATTCCCGAGCCCACTATCGACTCA
>JAURVB010010326.1:0-17724 GCA_033002965.1 Piper betle | reverse complement strand
AAGCCTAATACATTTTAGTAACTCCAGGGTGTATAGAGAATTTAGAGCGATGAGCCTCCTCCAAGATATTCTGCCTCAGTGCATCATCCTTGTGTACACACAACCTTCCTCTAAATCTAATCATACTACCTGGGGTAAAATGTTAATCGAAGGAGTCATTGTGGATGTTTTATTTGATTCAAGGTGTACACAATCATTCATTTCATCTTAAATAGTCAAGAGGTTAGGAGTTCAAGCATCTCCATTATCCAAGTCCTATAGAGTCACTACTGCAACGGGAGACGGTGAAGTCACAACTTTGAGTGTGACTAACCTATCCTGAGAAATACAACGAAAACCGTATGTGTGCAACTTTGTCATGTATGGGGTAAAAATGTATGTTGTACTATTGGGAATGGACTGGTTATCTACACACAAAGCTTTACTTGACGGTAAAGAGAAGAGAGTGGTGACAAAACCTTACAATTGTGAGATGGGAATCATTTTCCAAGGGTCATTGCATGATCCATCTTCTTGTATTGTGTTGATCGGTGAGGCAGTCGACTTTTTGGTGAGGGTTGTATAGCCTTTTTGGCTAATTTAGTTGAGTCTAAGTCAAAACCCAAAGAGTTGTCCATGATTCCTATGGTAGCAAAGTTTTCCGATGTATTCCTGTAAAGACCGTCAAACAAAAAAGAATTGGACGCAGACAATGTCCGAGAAGGTCCGAATGCGGTCTGGGAAGGACCGAACGTGGTCTGGGAAGGACCGAACGTGTTATATTCTTTACCCGGTTAATTATTTACCCATTTTATTATTTACTCAATTAAATGAAATACGGGTCTAGGGGTGTTTTCATATACCCAGCCATCATTTTCATTTTTATAAATTTGAAAGAGGACGTCATTTTTAACATGCGGGTGTAGGGGTTCTTCTTCACCTTAGCCGCCTAGTTCTCCTCTTCCTTGCTTGGGTATCCTTCCTATCTCGCTCTTCTTAATTTTCTTGCATTCATATTTTTAATTGATAGTAAACTTGCTAATCATGAGGATTAAAGTTTAAAATCAACAAGAAAGAAACTAAACATGACTGTTGCCCGACGAGTCCCCTGTTTCGGCAAGATGGGCAAGGATAGGCATGTTTTGCCGGGAATCGGTGGCGACAGTCATTCTGACATTAGAAGATGATCCTACTCTCTTCGCTGATCAGTGTAGGGTCGATCTCACGTGTGTGGATGCCGGGCTAGGGCGGTAAATAGCCAAAAAAGAGGACGATGGAAAAAATAGAGGTGACGGCGGTGGGTGAAGAAATCCAGCCGTCATGGGTGGCAGTCCAAGACTGTGGGATAATTATTTCATACATTGTCATTTGAAACATAAGTTCTTTTGAGTTAGAAATGCTAGACTTATTTGCTTTTATATTATTCATGTAACCTTTTAAGTAACACCCAGTTCGGTTAGGAATGGTCATTATAGGGTTGGTTTTGTTATATTTTGAGTAATACCTGGCCAGCAAGGCCCACAATATCGTGAAACATGGCGGGTCATTACAATTCGCAGACGAACTTCCAGGGTTACCTCCTAAGCGGGCAGTGGAGTTCGCCATTGAACCAGTGTTTGGAATAACACCAATTTATAAAGCACCATACTGCATGGCTCTAGCAGAACTCAAGGAGTTTAAGAGTCAACTAGAAGAGTTGTTGCAGGTAAATTTTATCCGACCAAGTACTTCACCTTGGGGAGCCTCTGTTCTTATTGTGAAGAAGAAAGATTGATCACTTCGGCTATGTATTTACTATCGACAACTCAATCAAGTAACAGTCAAGAATTGGTACCCCTTACCGAGGATTGATGACTTGCTTGATCAGCTAAAAATAGTCGGAGTATATTCTAAGAAGACTTCTGGTTTGGTTATCACCAGTTGTGAGTAAAAGAGTCAGACATACAGAAAACAGCTTTTCAAACTCGGTATGGACATTATGAGTTTCTTGTTATGCCTTTTGGTCTAACCAATGCACCAACAATCTTAACTCATGAACACAGTAATTCACACATACTTGGACAAGTTAATTATCGCGTTTGTGGACGACATTCTCGTCTATTAAAATAATGAAGAAGAGCATGTGAAGCACCTGTCTATTACTATTCAAGTTTTGAGAAAACATCAACTGTTCGCCAAGACCCACGTGAAGTCGGTATTAGGGTTTGATGCCCGGATACTCAATGATACTGTGTAATTTTTTGACGCTTTAATTAATACTTGCGTAGGCGATGTGGAAATGGTAACCATGACCCTTGTTTAAATACTCGCATCATCTTCATGTAAATAATAAGAAGACCTTAGCCAATCCCTTGAACTAGGTAGTAACAATATGATATATGCAACAACATGCAACTTTAAAACTGCAGTGGACGTGTGCATCTTCTCCAGTTGGGAGTGATCATCCACATTTTTTAAGTCACCGCTCATAGTCGTAGGATTGGTTCTACCTCTGTTACTACTAGGGGTGTTCATATAGGAATCATTTGAGTCTAAGATCTACCTTAGTAGTATGAACACTACACGCATTCAATGAAAACCAAGCCTGGTGTCCATCTTAAGCCTCCATGGAAGGTTGAGATCCGCTTCTGTAAAATATGTACACGATAGCCTAACGAGTAGCTTCCTAATTATAATATCACAATTTCTTTTGTCCCTTTGGGCCAAATTGGGGTGTTACAACTTGGTATCGTAGCCAACCTCTTGATTGGGGTGTTTCATGATTAACACGTAACAAATAATAAAGTAATTATTAATTTATAAACAAGTATTTAATTATTATTATTAGTATATTTTCTTTTAAGATAATAAATTTTTGTACAATAATTAATTAGTAGGTATCGAGTCAGGTGTCATTTACGAGTTGGTATTATTATTTAACTCTAGCTGTGTCGAGTCAAGCATTATGTACAAGTTTGCCACCCAAGGTAATTTTCTTCTTCTTCGTCTTCCATGGTGTCATCCACTGTTCCCGACAGCAGCCGCCCTCCAGCAGCCGCAAGTGATTGTCTTCGGCCACTGTCAATCGTCGCCGCCCAGCCCTGCCATGCCGTTGTGGTGTCACCCCAGCCAACTCTGGCTACCTTCCAGCCGTGGCAACGCCTGCATCGCCTGCCTATTGGTGCACTCACGTTGCCGATTCCACCGCCGACGAGCGTCGCCGCTTCAGTTGGGTGGTCCCCTTGACACCGTCGACCCCCTATCGACCTTCCCCAGCCAGATTGGAACCCATGGCCGCCTAGGACGACCGGATTTCTTCACCCACTGACACCGCCTCTGCTTTTGCTGTTGTTCTCCGTTTTCAGCGATTCCCATGTCGGAACAACCGTCACCACCGATTCCCGGTGAAACTTTGCTTGTGCTTGCCCATCTTGCAGAAATGGGGGACTCGTTGGCCAACAGTCGTGTTTAGTTTCTTTCTTGTTGATTTTAAACTTTAATCCTCATGATTAACAAGTTTAAGATATGCATGCAAGAAAATTAAGAAGAGGGAGACAGGAAGGATACCCAAGTAAGGAAGAATCACCAGCAAGGAAGAGGAGAATTAGGCGGCTAAGGTGAAGAAGACGCCCCTACACCTGTATGTGAAAAATGACGTCCTCTTTCAAATTTATAAGAATGAAAATAATGGCTAGGGTATGTGAAAACACCCCTAGAGCCGTATTTTATTTAACCGGGTAAATAATTAACCAGGTAAAGAACATAACATGTTCGGTCCTTCCCAGACCGCATTCGGTCCTTCCCGGACAGTGTCCGCGTCCAATTTTTTTTTTAACGGTCTTTACAATCTCCCCAACTTGGAAATATTTCATCCCCAAAATATCATAACGGGCAACAGAACAATCATGATTACTTTTATTTACTTCTTTGAGATCAATTCATGCTACTACAAATATAAAAGTCCTATGCCACAAACAGGCTAGGGTATTTCGTTGCTATTTCTTGTTTAGTCTACCATGTAGTGTCTTTATTTCTCTTGCCAGGATGTGGATCGGCTTTTCCTTGTAGGTTAAATTTGATTGTAGCTCTAAGTCTTCAATATTGGTGATGATATAATCCTCATCCCGTACATATTTCTTTAGCATTTGACACATGGAAAGCATTGTGTACACCAGCTAGGCTTGGTGGCAATGCTAATCTACATGCACAATTCCCAACTCCATCCTGGATTGGGAACGGTCCTATGAATCTTGGCTTCAACTTCCCATATATAATAAATCTGATCACCCCCTTTGTAGGAGATGTCTTTAGGTATACAAACTTCCCAACTTGGAACTCTAGGTCCTTCCTTTGAGTATCAGCATAACTTTTGTCGATCTTGAGATGCCTTAAGTCTTTGATGAATGAGTTTCACCTTTTTAGTTGCTTCCCTCACCATCTCTGGCCCAACCATAACTGCTTTGGTAGACTCTAGCCAGCACGATGGAGGTCTACAGAGCCTACCATATAAGGCTTTAAATGGTGCCATCCCATACTGGCTTGGTAAAAGCCATTGTAGGTGAATTCAGTCAAGGCTAAGTGTTTCTCCCAGTCGAGAATACAAGCTCTTAATAAATCTTCCAAAGTTTGAATAGTCCTCTCACTCTGACCATCAGTTTGGGGATGATATGCTGTACTCAACTTAATTTGATTTCCCATGGCTTTTTGGAAAGCTTCCCAGAAATGTGAGGTGAATAGGGATCGTAGTCAGAGACTATCTCCTTAAACTCCCATGCAATTTGACAATATTGTCAACATATTATCGTGCCAGGTATTCCACCGTTCTCATTGATTTCATGAGGATGAAGTGAGCTGCCTTAGTTAGTCGGTCCACAACTACCCATATGGAGGAGTCACGCTTCTTTTGAGTTCTTGGAGCTTTGGAAAAAAACACATGTGACACACTCCCATTTCCACGTTGGTATTTCAGAATTTTGCAACAGTCCTCTAAGTAGTTGGTTTTGGGCTTTGATCTAATGGCAAGTCAGACACTTAGAGACTAAATCCACAAGCTCCTCTTCATTCCAATCCACCAGTAGGTTCTCTTTAAATCCTGATACATTTTAGTAACTCTAGGGTGTATCGAGAACGTTGAGCGATAAGCCTCCTCCAAGATATTCCGCCTCAGTGCATTATCCTTAGGTACACACAACCTTCATCTAAATCTCAATCATACTATTTGAATCAGCTACAATGTCAGGAATCTTGTCTAACATTTTATTCTGCTCCTCATCACCCATTTGGGCTAGCTTAACATGATCAGACTAAATCATTCAAAACAACCAAATTTGCCAGTAAACCTGTTGGTTGCTCCACCGGGTTGATAGCTACCACTTCTGCTGATATAGCCCGAAGTCCCTGCTAGCTGCTCGGACTTTTGTCCGACTCAACGCGTCGGCAACCTCATTCGCTTCCCTGGATGGTATAAGATTTGGAAGTCATAGTCCTTTAAATATTCTATCCACCTCCTTTGTCAAAGGTTAAGTTCATTTTGGGTGAAGATATACTTAAAACACACAGTGGTCAGTAAAGATTTCGAACTGGGCTCCATACAAGTAGTGTCTCCAAATCTTCAGGGACAAAAACCGCTGCTACCAATTCCAAGGTCATGAGTTTGCATAATTTTGCTCATGAATCTTCAATTGACGAGAGGCATGAGGCCACTACCTTACCTTCTTGCATAGAGACGAATCCTCAACCCAACAGGGACACATCACTGAAGACTACGAATTCTTCATTACCATTTGGTGGTATAAAAACACATCAGTAACAAGTGCTACAGGTCTGAAAAATAAAATAACTGTAACAAGCTGGCTATGAGAGCAAACTCTCATCTAAAAAACATCATATACTCCACGTGAACACTCTGAAGGGCACTACTAAGGAGCCACTGGGCTGCAGACCCAGTAGCATCCCGAACTTACTGATCTGCTGCTAGTACTAAGCCGCTCTCGGCACTTCTTTTTCAGTACTTCTCGTGAAACTTTATCCTAAGCCCTCTCCTTACCTCCATATTTCTTCCTGGCCTTGAGCACGAAGGCCGAGTACTCTCAGGCAGTCGCCTTTAGTACCCTTTGAACCACAAGTCCGGACATGCGCTGTACTAAACAGTACCCATAAACCTCCACGTTCTCCGGGTGTGAGGAACTCAAACACGGAGTTGTCAGGATCCCTCGGGAATGGAACAGTCCACTGGCACTAATCCAGAGCCCGCTTTGACTGTCACGGCATCCTCTGCATGGTACGTGCAGTCGATTTCTCCATCTCTCGTCTCACTGAAAACGCGAAAACTACATATATATAGGGCTGGGTAGGGATTTATATAATAGGCCCGAAGGCAACTTGTGGTGGATCTTGTTTTCGAAATCATCTCGAGGGATCTCATCCTCGAGGGGTTATTAATCCGGAAAAACTATTCGGTTAAATGGCCCGAGTTAAGTGGGATCCGATAAAGCGCCACTTAACTCGTCCTGTAGGCATTAAAACAAACATACAATAGAAAAGAGTAAAATAGACGAGTCCTAAACGGACCTGGTAGAAGCTCCAAACGTGTCATCGCGCCTAGGCGGCAAGCTCCTACTCCGTACCTACACATCAAAACTAAATACTAACGCCCTCTAACTAAATGGTGAATCACACACAATGACCGTCAATCAACAATCAAATAATCAAAAATATGAAAATAATTCTAACTAATATTATTCAAACCAATTTTACTGTGTTTTTCCTAAGTTACATCGTACCCGATTAACATGCTCAAATTTACTTTACATCATCGGATCACTTAATATTTACTCATTACCAATCATATCATACATATCATTACTTCTTTCATGCTCAGACTTCTATCATGGGAATCACTCAATCCTATCATGTTATGCTAACAATCATCAATTTAAATAATCAAATTGGAGGTAATTATACCTCACATCGTCGGCAATCGGCGACGGCTAGGGTTCCGTCGCGTGCCTCGGAGCTCAAATTCGGCACTCCTCGGCGTCCGACGTTCGATCGGGCTCGACTGGGTGAGCCCCGCGAAAGATCCGGTGAATTCCGGCGTATTCTAGAAATTCCGGTTTTCAGCAGCTACTGGCGGTTTTCCGGCGCCTTCCGGTGGTATTCTGGTAACAATCGCCGGCGGCGTCTATTGGCTGGAAAGTGGTCGTGTTGGGTACCCTCGGAACCGGCTCCTCAGCCGCTATGGTCGGGAAAGGTGGTTGAGGGATCGACGGTGCCGAAGCGACCGACCGATTGGGGCGGCGCTGGTCGCTGGCGACGGAATCGGCGACGTAAGTGCAACGCCGGACGCGGCGTCGCGGGGCGTGGCTTCCTAGTGTCGCAGCGGTCCGATGGGGGCGGGACCTGGTCGAGGAGGCAGGGCGACACCGTGGCCAAGCTAGGCGGCGTCAATCGGCGGCCAGGCGGTGTCGGCCGTGGCGGCGGTGGCGCGCGAACAGCGGCGGTGCTCCGGTTAGGGTTTGGGCGTGGGGGAGAAACGGTCGGGGGTGGAGAAGAATTGGTTGGGTGGCAAACTTGTAATTAAGACTTGACTCGTCTCCGGCTCGAGTCAACTATAATAACTAAGTCGTATTAAATCCTGAAAAAAAATCATAAAAATCGGGAAAAATCCCGTAAAATCAAACAACACAAAAAAAATCATAATGATATGCTCTAGAACTATCAACCCACCCAAAATGCCCGTAACGCGTCCTAACGCGGTAAACGGCCTAAAACTAATTTTACGATTCATTATATATCATAATAAAAGAAATGAACTGCATACTCTCATATAGTCTGATAACTCATTCTTTTCTGCTGTGTTCATGACGTTATCATTATATACTTGGGTACACATGACCGTCATGGCTCATACACGAGACTGGCATCGGCTCAGTACACGTGTTCTGAAACTGGCTCAACTCGAAAAATAATGGTCAAACCGACCGGTTCTGAATATAAAACCCTGACTCGAATCGTGGGTTTTACAAGTTGGCTAATGGGTCGGTCCACTATGTTCATCTATTGGCTGATGGGTCAACCCATCATGTTCATTACCGACTGGCAAGTCCAATCCGCCATGTCCATTATCGGCTGGTGAGTCCAATCCACCATATCCGTAATTGGCTGATGGGTTAGTCCATCATGTCCATTACCGGCTAGCTAGTCTAATTCGCTATATCTGTTATCGGCTTGTGTGTCTAATCCACCATGTTTATAATTGGCTGGCAAGTCCAATCTGCCCTGTCTAATTTATTGGCTGATGGGTCAGTCCATCATGGCAATACTGGCTGGCAAGTCTAATCCGCCATGTCCATTATCAGTTAGTAAGTCCACTCCACCATATCCGTAATTGGCTGGCGAATCCAATCTGTCATGTCTAATTTATTGGCCGATGGGTCAGTCCATCATGTTCATTTCCGACTGGCGAGTCCAATCTGCCATGTCCGTTATCGATTGGTGAGTCCAATCTGCCACGTCCGTAATTGGCTGATGAGTCCAATCTGCCATGTTAAATTTATTGTACTATGGTCCATTCTCGCTTATAAATAGGATCTTCTCCCAGTAGGTATTAGATGTTGGATTATGTTGGGGGATCTCACAATCCACCCACCTTAGGAAATTTCATCCCCTGAAATGCCTATACTTGGGCCGTTGCTAGCCCCAGCCCACAACCTTTTTGGCTCGTGACCGGTAGCCTAGCCAACATTCCTAGTCCAGTCCATCATTTAACACAGAACCAAGTTTCTCTGATACCATTTTTAACGACCCGATCAAAAGTGCAACATAATGAGAAATTCCTAACGTGGGTAGATTGTGAGATCCCTCAACTAGGTCCCACATCTAATACCTACTCAGAGAAGATCCTATTTATAAGTGAGAATGGACTATAGATCTTTAACTTAGTTCACCACAATTGAAGAGATGACTTAGCCCATTACGTTGTACTTGGGGCTGGGTTGTTACAAATGGTATCAAAGTAAACTGTCTATTAGATTGTAGGCTGTTAGGGACGTTGGCTAGGATGCTGGTCTCAAGCCTAAAAGGTCATCGGTTGGGGCTAGCAACGGGCCAAGTATAGGCATTTCGAGGAAGAAATTTTCTAAGGATGGAGGATTGTGAGATCCCTCAACTTAGTCCCACATCTAATTCCAACTAGGAGAAGATCCTATTTATAAGTGGGAATGGACTATAGATCTTTAACTTAGGTTAACCATTTTAAAGAAATAACTTAGGCCCATTACGTTGAAGTTTGGGCCGGGTCATTACGTGTAAAAGCCGTGGAAAAAATTTTTTAATATATTTGACTCGGGCAGGGAAGTATCGAACGTTAGAGAATTAATATTAATTATATTATATTCTGTACCCGGTTAAGTCTACCCGGTTAAATATTTTTATTCTTTACCCGGTTACCTAGTTAAAAGGAATAAAATATCAAAGTACTGCACCATGATACAGTTGATGATGGCTTTATCTACATTGGTGCACTCTACTTTGCTCTAATTATGATTCTCTTCAATGGATTTTCCGAAGTTGCAATGTTGGTTGCAAAGCTTCCCGTTCTTTATAAGCAGAGAGACTTGCACTTCTATCCCTGCTGGGTTTATACTCTTCCAGCATGGATCCTGAGTATACCAATTTCATTGGTAGAGTCTGCTATGTGGGTGGCAGTTACATACTATGTTGTTGGCTTTGATCCACAGATCACCAGGTCAGTATATGCCTTAAAGATCTTACTAGAAGACGGTCTATAAAGTTTAAAGTACTACTCTGAATTACCATGTTTATTTCGGTATTCAACTTTGATAAATTTCAGATGTCTACGCCAGTTCCTGCTATTCTTCTTTTTGCACCAAATGTCGTTAGCTCTCTTTCGTCTGATAGCAACATTAGGCCGAAATATGATCGTTGCCAATACATTTGGATCATTTGCATTATTGGTTGTCATGGGTCTGGGGGGATTTGTCCTCACGAAAGGTTGTTTTGATGCATCTCATTTAAACTTTTGGATGGCTATGACACTCCTATTGAATGTAACCGAAGCATTTTATAAGTTCTATTGCTATCATTTTCAGATAGCATCCCAAAATGGTGGATTTGGGGGTTTTGGTTCTCCCCTTTGATGTATGCTCAGAATGCGGCATCTGTGAACGAGTTCCTTGGCCATGCTTGGAGTAAGGTAATACGGCATTCTACTGCCCAACCATGAGACTGATTTAAAGTTTTAGATGTTTTAGTTGAGTTCTTTCCATTTTTACATTTCCAGAATTTTATCTCATGTGGCTGCTAGTTGCATAAAATTTGGACTTAATTGCAGTTTCTATTTACTTCTGTCTCTTTTAGAGATTGTTCAACAGTAGTAGAATAATCAAGCAACCTTTGTCGCAATTATTCATATTCTTTGTGGTAAAATATTAAAATCCAACATGAATCATTCTACCTTAAGTCATTAGGAATCTATTTATTGTGGCAATTACCATACCTTCCTTCCTCTAATCTTGAAGCTTGTGGTTCCAAATCCTTTTCTTTTCAGAGAGTTGGCAGCCAATCGCTGGGCCAAACTATCCTACAAGCAAGAGGTCTTTTTACTGAGAATTATTGGTACTGGATTGGTATTGGAGCCTTATTTGGCTACACAATCTTCTTCAATTTACTGTTCACCTTCTTCTTGTCCACTCTCAACCGTAAGTTTTTTTTCAAAAAAAAAGAAATCTCATCATTAGTTTCTAGAGAAAACCATGCTCATAGATGGGACTACAATGAAAAAATTGGACTATTCTTTTGACGTGCATTAACAGCCAATGTGTTTGCAAGATATATCAATTTTGCTATTGTCTTTCATTCACATATAGCTCTTGGAACCCAAAAACCAATCGTATCAAAAGAACAGCTTGAAAAAAGGAGCAAAAAGAATAATAGGGAGGAGGGTTTTCCCCTTGAGACAAAAAGAAAATCTAATGGTCTTATGGGTATGCTACAATCAATTTGTCATTTTACATTATGCTAGATTGGTGACAATTGGGATTGGATAGTTCATGTAAACCTTCCCGATTTGACTGCAGAAAGTAATCTTCGGAAAAAGAAAGGCATGGTTCTTCCCTTTGAGCCTCATTGCATGTGTTTCACTGATATCAACTACCATGTTGATGTGCCCCTGGTATGTGCATATAATTCTTTATACTACTATGTAATTTTAGGTATGAATGGTCTGCTACTATTTGCAGGAGCTCAAAAAGCAAGGCTTTAAAGAAGAGCGGTTGCAGCTGTTGGTTAATGTCACAGGAGCTTTTAGACCTGGGCTTCTTACAGCACTGGTTGGGGTCAGTGGTGCTGGTAAAACTACCCTCATGGATGTTCTTTCAGGTAGAAAAACTGGGGGCCTTGTTGAAGGGAGCATCACCATTTCCGGGTATCCAAAAAGCAAGAGACATTTGCTAGGATTTCCGGCTATTGTGAACAAAATGACATACATTCACCGCATGTAACTGTCCATGAGTCACTTCTATATTCTACATGGTTGAGATTTCCAGCTGGTCTTGAGTTGGAGAAAAGAAAGGTATAAATATCACTGATACATGCCTTCAATTTTTTTTAATGATTTCTCATTGGCAATTTGTTTGCCAAGCAATTAACAGGCTTTTGTAGAAGAAGTAATGGAACTGGTGGAACTAACTCCATTGAGTGGTGCTCTTGTTGGGTTGCCTGGGCTTGATGGCTTGTCTACAGGGCAGAGGAAAAGACTGACAATTGCAGTTGAACTTGTTGCAAATCCATCGATCGTTTTCATGGATGAGCCAACATCAGGGCTTGATGCCAGGGCAGCTGCCATTGTTATGAGAGCGGTCCGGAATATTGTCGATACAGGAAGAACAATTGTGTGCACTATCCATCAACCTAGCATAGATATTTTTGAATCCTTTGATGAGGTATGCTTATAGCCTTATACCTTGCTGGTAGAATAATCTCTATCTCACAAGAGAATCTATCTAATTAGTGGATATTGTGAACGACCTACAATCCCTTCATCATCATCTTCATTGTCTATCCTTTATCGTAATTAGGATGGGAACGATGTCATGATTTTTGAATAACTGATTACTTGCTCACATATTTTAATCAATTGCACTCAACTCATGCAAGAACAAGTGACATTTTTATGCCAGATGCCCATTATGGCTTTTCCAACTGATCAAATAGGAAAATCATAATTTTACATCCATTAATTCTTTCTATAAACAAAAATTTCCATGCAAGATAATGATGTGCTGAATAATCTGTATTTTTTATATGATGATCTACTCTGTGGATGCTGAATCTATACAGTCACCTTTTGCTTGATCCTTCTATCTGATAAATATTGGCCTATGGAGAAGAAAATGAGGAGTTTTGTTTCGATTACATATTCTTAGGTTATAGTTCTGAAGTTTCTACTTGAGTAATTTTATTTGATTGCAGGTGTTGGTTATGAAACGAGGAGGGGAACTTGTTTATGCTGGCCCCCTGGGGTCAAAATCAAGCAAACTAATAGAGTACTTTGAGGTATACAATCCTGTATGTTAGAATCACTTCAATAGCAACTTCTGGTTTTATGCAAAAGATATCATTGAACTTATTTGGAATGTATAATGTTGGTATTCTAGGCTGTTGAGGGAGTACCGAAAATAAAACCTGGCTATAACCCAGCTACATGGATGCTAGAAGTGATATCACAAGCTGAAGAAAGACGCCTTGGGGTGAATTTTGCAGAAATTTACCGGAGATCTCATCTCTTTAAGTACGCTGTGACATTAAGAAGTCCTTCATTTGCAACTCTTGTTGGTATGTAATCTCATTTTGTGCCATTTTGTGACAGGCAAAACAGAGAGTTGGTTGAGAATCTAGCCAAACCAAGAGCCAACATCAAAGAGTTGTGCTTTACAAACAAATACACCCAACCATTTCATTTCCAATTTCTTGCATGTCTTTGGAAACAATATTTGTCTTACTGGAGAAACCCTCAATATACTGCTGTCAAATTCTTTTATACGGTTGTTATATCATTGATGTTCGGAACAATTTGTTGGAAACTTGGTTCAAAAAGGTAGTAGTAATCAAAACATTTCATTTTCGGCGTTTAGAGTTATTTACACCTTTTCATTTCAGCTATGCTTGTTCTTCTTTTCATAATAAAAGAGTGTAAACAATACCTAACTGTTGAAATCTTCAGATTTTCACATCCTAACTTTCTTGACATGGTAAAAATTTTGTTTTGGTATTATAGTAAGATGATGCAATGGGCTTTTCAGGGACACTCAACAGGATGTTTTAAATGCAATGGGATCCATGTACGCAGCAGTTTTATTCATTGGAATCACCAATGCTACTTCTGTGCAACCCGTGGTATCTATTGAAAGATTTGTTTCATACAGAGAAAGAGCTGCAGGGATGTATTCAGCTCTACCATTTGCTTTTGGACTGGTCTGTCTTAGCTTCTCTCTTATATACTTGTTTTTCTTCCAATTTCCAAACTCACAATCCTAGTTCATAATATAGCAATTTTTTTCTTCTGCAATTTTGTGTTTACGCATTTCCTACATATTTTTTCACCTCTAAATTGCTTTTCGCAGGTTGTTATCGAGTTACCCTACGTATTTTTTCAGACACTGATATATGGTAGTTTGTTTTACTCTATGGCTTGTTTTGAGTGGACGGTTATGAAATTTGTGTGGTACATATTCTTCATGTTCTTCACATTGCTCTACTTCACCTACTTTGGTATGATGGTTACTGCCATGACTCCCAACCACAATGTTGCACCAATATTAGCTGCACCATTTTACATGATGTGGAACCTCTTCTGTGGATTCATGATACCCCATAAGGTAATGAACCATAGTGTCTTCTCAATATCTATAGGCTATGCAATCTAATTGATAATATTATGATCCACTCCTGATTGAGATGAAAAGCCCTCGGGCAGGTAAGTAGAGAAATTATCTCAAATTTGTACCTTCTCTAGTTTAATTCTCTTCAATCTCCTGCTATAGTTAGCAAGAAGAAAAAGAAAATTATAGGAGAAAACAGATACAAATTGTGCTACTAAACAAAAATTTTACTGGAAAATATGAATTTTATTTCTTTAATTAATCTTCATCTCAAAGGTCTACAATGTAATTCACATTTATAGATGTAAACATCTTCCTAATTCTAGATGAAACTTAGGGTCCGTTTGGTTGGAATGAAAATAAAGTAAATGACAATCAAATTTCACCTTTGTAGCTCCTTTACCTACCATATTCTTCTTTTCCTTCTTCCACCTCACCTCAAAAAGAGGTCGGGGACATGGAGCCATATGATTACAAATGACAAAATTTTGATGACTGGATGCTCTTCTTGTTGCCAGCCATCCTCTTTATCTAGACCGGCAATGAACAAGCATTCACAGATTTCTTTTACCTACCATTCATTATGATTATTAGTTCCATTTCAAAATATATCCAATCTAGAGCTTGAAAGTTCTTTATAGGTCATACCTGGATGGTGGAGATGGTATTACTGGGCAAACCCTGTGGCATGGAGCTTATATGGTCTCTTGACTTCCCAATTCGGCGATGTTCATCAACACTTGAAGCTAGCGGATGGGAACACAGTTCCTGTTTACCTGTATCTCAAGAACCAGTTTGGATATCGGCATGAGTTCCTGGGTGTGGTTGCATTTATAGTAGTTGGGTTTGCTTTGATGTTTAGTGTCATCTTTGCCTTGGCAATGAGGACTTTCAGATTCCAGAAAAGGTAGGATCTTTCCCAGTTCTTACACACCATTACAAGAAATGTTGTCATACATGACATCGCTAATGCTAGTGTATCAGAACTTGTATGATAAATATAAATTCGAAATTTTCAAGAGAACACTTGTTCGTGCTATAGTTTTATGTGTTCCATAGAAATTGTAGCTTTCATTTTGGGCACTGGTTGATTTTGGACATGAAGCCTGTCAAAAAATTGATACAAGATAAAAAGGAGAGAGAAGTTTAGAACCATTGGTACATGTGTTAGAGAGGTGTTAATCAAGAGAGTTTGAGTCAAAGTTCTCTTAGCTCAAATGCTTATTGATGTTGAGTAATACTTATGTGAGTGTACATTATGGATGTCCATTAAAGTTTTAGACGTAACATCAATTAAAAAATGCTTTACAAAGAACATTAGTGAAAAAATTAACTCGAGAAAATAAACGGCCACGGGGCCATTTTGAAATGCTTTGGAGCAAAAGCCCGCGTTATATATATATATATATATGGAAAAATGGAATGTGTGCTGCAGCACAGCCATCTTGGCTGTGCTGCACTTTGATTCGAGCCGTTGGATTTAATCCAACGGCTCGGATTAAAGTCCCGCCACATACATGAAAGCCGCGGGGGTGATGATGCTCGTCCACTGTTTCCCGCTGGGAGCTCCGCCGGCAACGTCGTCGTCGATCACCATCATCCACTGCCGTCGGGAGGTCGGTCTCCGCCGTCGTCGTCGAGCAAAATATCAAAGCCGCCCACCGCCCACCGCGCCGCCCGCCCACCGCCCGCCCCTCGGTTAGTGACAAAACAGAGGAAAATCATGCCTTTTTTTTGTTATTTTGATGTTTTCCTGCAATTTTTAAGTTGTGGATTGATGTACATCATGCATTCTCTGGTTTCCTTTGGATGCATTTGATGAAAGATTGCATTTTTGCGGTGAAAATCATGGTTTTCGATCGAACCCGGAAGGAAATAGGAAGAGAGGGTAGGGAGAGGGGGAAGGAAGGGAGGCGGTGGCGAGGCCGCGACAAGACCGGTCGGCGTCGGTAGCTAGCAACGGGATGCCGCCGGAGAGGTCGCCGCCGGTGGGGGTGGCGCGGCAAAACACAGGGGGTGGGCGGCGATTGGCGCGGGAGGGGAAAAACAGGGGAGAGACGGGGAAGATGAAAAGGGCAGTTTCGTAATAAAAAGTTGACTCGCTCCCGACTCGAGTCAATAACATTAAATATATCCAGAAAAATATAAAAAAATCCAGTAAAATAACACAAAATAAAATAATCGAATTCTAATTCAAATAACATGCGTTAAACGTATTAACCAACCCAAAACTAAAAATAACGCGGCCTAACGCGGTGGCCACAGCGCGGGCAGTTTCGTAATAAAAAGTTGACTCGCTCCCGACTCGAGTCAATAATATTAAATATATCCAAAAAATATAAAAAAATACAGTCAAATAGCATTAAATAAAATAATCTATTTCTAATTGAAATAAAATGATTTAAACCTATTGGAATGCTTTAAACCTATTAGAATCGAAAAATAAACAATAATCGCATTTTATTTCAAATAATCACTGTTACATGGTTAATTGGATTGGAATCAGTTTTATTTTAGAACTTGTTGGGTTATTACGAGATTTGAATAATCATCTTCTCTTTGACCTATTTGATTTGATATTTTTTGATGTACAATGATGTCCAGGCACTATGAGCAATTCATCAAGCCCGATATTAGATGGTGTGGATGTGATGGCTGAAAGTTGTTCTAAGGAGGTAGAGGCAGCATATGATAGCTTTGAAAATGAAGACAATGAAGATCAGATTACAGAAGAAGCTTGTGAGGAAATTGAAGAATATGATAAGAGTAGTGAATATGTTGACAAATTAGAGGATGAAGGTGAAGCCGGTGAAAGATCCGAACGCTTTGAAAATATGACCCCGTGTTTGGGCATGGAATTCTCTTCAGAAAAATATGCATATGATTTTTACAAT
This sequence comes from Piper betle, assembly GCA_033002965.1. NCBI lineage: Eukaryota > Viridiplantae > Streptophyta > Magnoliopsida > Piperales > Piperaceae > Piper > Piper betle. The sequence goes on along the minus strand of JAURVB010010326.1, from coordinate 971 downwards.
CAGTATGCAAAAAGACAAGGGTTTGGCATTAGAAAGGGTGCATTTTATCGATCGAGAAAGACGAACTGTGTCACATCTCGAAAATTTGTCTGTTCAAAAGAAGGTAAAAGATATGAATGACAAGAGGAAGATGGGGAGAGAAGTTAAAAGGCGTAGAGAGACTAGAGAAGATTGCAAAGCTTATATGAGAATACATTTAAGTAAGTGTGGGGTGTGGAAAGTAGAAGAATTTGTGGACATTCATAGTCATAACTCCTCAACTCCAACTAAAGTTGCAAAGCTTCGGTCTCATAGTCGTCTGTCTGAATCCTGCAAGAATATGATTGATTCACTGCATCAAACAGGAATGAGACCATCAGCTATCTCTAAAGTGTTGAATACAACTTCCAATACCGTCAATATAGACAGAGTGACACGTCAATCTTGCAGCAACCATTTGAAAAGCACCCGCAAGAATGATGTTGGGCGGCAATGCTTAAGTATTATCAAGTACTTTCAAGAAAAAAATGTGAAAGACAATGACTTCTTCTTTGAAATTGAATTAGATGAGAATGGAACAACCCAAAATGTTTTTGGGCTGATGGGAGGTCAAGGGCATCGTACTTGAACTTTGGTGATGTGATAGTGTTTGATGTAACGTATAAGACCAATGCATTCTCCATGCCATTTGCTCCATTCACAGGTATTAATCACCATAGGCAATCTACACTTTTTGGTTGTGCTTTACTCGCTGATGAGACAGAGGCAACATTTACTTGGTTGTTCAAGACATGGTTAAAATGTATGTGGGGAAAAGCGCCTACTTCGATAATCACAGATCAAGATGGTGCAATGCGAAAGGCTATTGCAAATGTTTTTCCGAGTAGCCATCACAGGTTTTGCTCATGGCACATATCTAATAATGCCATGATTCATCTCAAACAGTTGAAGTCCAACCATAGTGAATTTGAAAAAGAATATAGTGATTGGAT
>JAURVB010010325.1:0-12761 GCA_033002965.1 Piper betle | reverse complement strand
AAAATTTTTGTGCTGATGGTTGTGCGCCACGTGTAAGCATCGGTGGTGGCGGGTGACGCTTTCGCGGTACTACAACGACGCGCGAAGGGAAACTCGCGCGACCTTCTTCTGTAACCATGAGCGGTGCCAACGTGGTGCAAAAATAGTGACCGGTCGGCAGAAACACCAAAGGTACCCGACCGTCGACACGAGCACGAAAATTGCCGGTGGTCGCGCACGCACATAATTATTGAAAAGGTTTGTCGACTATGCGAGAGGGTAGCGGCGGTCGGCTGCCCGAGCAATGGGAGTTCGGCCGCGGAGGGGTGGCGGTTGGTTGGTTGTGCGAGGGGGTGATGGCGGTTGAATGCTCGGGGGTGACGGCGGTTGGATGCTCTGAGGGCCGCGGTCGGCCGCTTGAGGGCGGCGCTGCGGTGGGGGGAGGGGCAAATGGCGGGGCGGGGCGAGGAGCTGCGGGGCTGCGGAGTGGTGTGAGGCACGGCACGGCACGACGGGCGGACAGGGCATGGCACGGCAGTTGTGGGCCGCCGGTCGGGTGCAGCTTGATGGCCGAGGAGGCACGTTCCTAAAAACATGCGGCGCGTGTCGTGTAATCAGTTGCAAAAATCAGAACTGGAATCAGATAAATTTTCGATAATCAGATCGAATTGGTCTAAATCATTCAGAATCGGTTTAATTGAATATGTCCAAATTAGTCCTATACAAAATTTCTAATTTAGTTAAAATTGGTAGGTTATTAGTTATAGATCATGTCATGTTTGATATTGTAGTATGTATTATTTTTTATGGTGGTTTTTCATATATTTTTTGGTTTTTAAATTATTTAGAGTCAGTTATTATTTTGACTCGAGTCGGATTCGAATCATATTTTAATGTATGAGAATGCCACAACTATTTCTTTTATTTCTCCCTTGTTCTCTCCCACACCTGACACCCTCCTTCTCTCATCGCCGCTGCACCCATGCCTCGCGCCAGCCCCATCCCATCCTCCCCACCGTTGTCGCCCGCCCTGCCTCCCCATGCGGCCCCAACCGCCCCCTGCGCCCACCCTCCTCCCCTGTGCCCCTGTGTCCTGTGCCCCTGCTTCGCCCACACCGCTAACCCTCGCGCGCGACCTCATTACCCCATCCCCTGTGCCCCCTGCTCCGCCCGCCCTTCGCCCATTGCTGCCCCACCTGCTGCCCCCTTCCACCCCTCCCCGCTCCCCTGCATGAAACAGAGTTGGTTTCTTTTGAATTGGAAACCCTCGAGTCTGATTTTTGCGAGCTCAGTACTGAGCTGGCTGCGCCTCTTAGTTTAAATAATGGTGCTCATTTTTTAACACGAGTTTTAAAGCTTGACACCGAAATAATGGTAATAGTTCACGAATAAATAAGTTTGTTACTAAAATATTTGGTGACTGTTTGATGACAAATTTATAAAAATAGTGACACTAATATGGCGTGGTAAATTTTTGGTGCTATTGATTTTTACAACGATGAACAGTATTAACTTGTGTCGCAAATTTGTTTGTTGCTAAAATTTTGGTTTGACAAATTTATAAAAATGTTGACACCAATACATCAGTTGATTGTTTGGCGACAAATTTTTCATAATCAAATTTTATTAGCAAATTTGTTATCAAAATTTTTGATGATAAAATTTCGGTGACGGAAAACCACTTCTCCGTTAGTACGAAAGAACTACATAGAGGGCGCTTGACAGTCACATAAAACCAATAGAGACGATTAAACATTTGAACAGCTCAATCTCATATAAAGAGTTGCAGAAATCCGTAAAAATGACAAAGGAAGTAAATTCAATGCACGGGCATACTTACATCACATCTCGGAAAACTAAACAATCAGACAATCAATCAAAGTGTCCGGTCTTGATGTCCACTATCAGTAGCCGACTACACTCCTTTATATGTATATGTATATATATATGGCATTTGATAGTCACATAAAAGCACTAGAGATGATTAAACATTTGAATAGCTCAATCTCATGTAAAAGCTGCAGAAATCCATAAAAATAACGAGCAGAGTGAAGTTAGATGCACAGAATACATAGCACGTCGCTTCTCGGGAAAAATCTAACCTGATGTCCGCTATCGTAGCTGACACTCATGTGTGTGTGTATATATATATATATACATATATATATGTTGACAAGATGATTGGGGACGGTTTAGATTTGTTCAAATTTATAAAAACCCTACGCCCTCCTCCCCGACCACGCCACCGCCCATCATCCGCCTTCCCCTTCCACCTCGTTTTCCCATTGATGCTCGCCGCCCACCTACCCCTTCCCATTCTCCTTGTTCTCCCATCGACGCCGCCGCCATTCCCCTTTCCCCATTCCTCCCACTCCTGCCCACGCCGCCACCACCCACCTTCCCCTTCCCCTTCCACCACGTTCTCCTGTCAATGACAAATTGGTGATTCGTGTGTCACCTTGTATTTAGTGTGTTTATTTTTTAAGTTAAGTAAATGTTATGTTTTAGGTGAAAACAAACTAACGGTATGCTGGTTCATCAAATTGGACTGTTCGGCTATAGTGATTTTAGTCAGAAACTACTAAGTGCCATATTTTGAAATGTATCTATGCACTTGGCTTCTCTTCTTTAGTGTGTCTCTTAAAAGTTTTGTAAGTTTTGGATTTGTTAAAGATACTTTACCGAATTTGTTATTGATGATTGAAAAATTGAGGTTAAAGATAGGCTAATTATCTGTAGTAAAGCTGCTGCAGCTTTAATTATAGGTCGGAGCTAATCACCGAAGAAAATTGTATTCCTTCCTATCAAATTCATCCAGTATTTCTTCTATATTCTAGTGTGAACTGTGGTGGTTTTCGGTGAAACCTGTTGGGTCCCTCATCATACGATGGATGTAGAAGACATACAATTATATGAGGAATCGTAAAAATATGAGTTATTCTAAGAGTACGAGGAATTCGAGAAGAATTGTTAAAGATGATGAGTATTCAATATTTGGCTTTGGTATTACGAAGCTGGTTTTCTTTTCATATATATATGTAGTTGTATTATAAGTGAAATAGAACTGAATTAAACAGAGTACACAATTGAGAGTGTTGTTTTAATTGCGTAATTGGGGTTCCCTAATTGGACTGTGTTCCACTTAGAGATTATGAGTTGATTTCAATTGGAGAGGTTGAGGATGTTCTAATTGGAGTGATTTGTGTACTTATTATTGCATATCAAGGAGTTTGGGGATTTTGAGTGTTTTAATCCTAACAAAGCCTACCAAGTCTAGTGCTTTGGAGATCTTGGTCCAGATTTTGAGATCCTCATTCGATTGTTTAATAATAGACAATAAATAATGTCTTGTTTGCGAGAGACCTTGAAATTATAATGAGATCAAGTTCTCTTGAGATTTCTACCATGCTTTTTGCTATTAATTGAAATTTGAAATGGCTTATTATAAATTTTGTGGATATTTCAAAGCTGAAGCTCAGACTAATTAATAACGGGTGTTGCGCCTTTGTCTCGTGGGACTTCTTAAATCAAATATACTTGGCAGTAAAATGAGTACCGTTGATCCTTTATCTCATTGATAATTTCTCAACGTTTTCCTTTGGAAAACTCTATGTCAATTGCATGCCTTCAAAACTTACCACCTCAATAATCTTATTTCACTGATGGAAATTTGCAATCCTCTTTTCTGTTATTTTCTTAGCATTCTTCCTTTATGGTGTTAGAGATATTCCCTTCCATGAGAAAGTATACAATCACATAGGAAATAGAGTTTGGAGTTGGCTCTCCATTTCCAAGAAGGTATGATGAATTTGAATAGAATTATGAAAGACAAAGAGTATTTAGTATTTAGCTCTTAGTATCTACTGAGGCTGGTTTTCTTTCCTATATATATGTAGTTGCTATTGTGAGTAAAATAGAACTAAATAGAGTACAACTAATTAGAGTGTGTTCTAGTTAGAGGTTGAGTGTTCTTAATTGGAGTGTGTTTCAGTTAGAGGTTGAGTGTTACCAATTGGATGTGCATCCCAGTTGGAGATTATAGTAGATCTGTGTTCCTATTATTAGATTATAGTGGATGATTTTGTGGTTTCACTTTTATTTCGAAGGTTCCACGTTAAATTTGTGTGTCATCTAGCTTTTATCCTTTATTGGTTTGCCCTATCACACACTCAACATTGTGTTTGATTATTTTGTGTGTTAAAAACTCTAATAATTGGCGTCATCTATGGGAAGTTCATCTGCTTATGAAGATTAAAATTCTTGTTTACTTTAGATCAAGATGGTTGAGAAGAGTACACCCAAATTTCTACTTCTTGAATTTGATGGAGATAATTTTCCTATGTGGAAAGTGAAGATTCATGCCATATTAGTGAAAGATGGTTGTGCTGCTCCTCTTAAAGGTAAAGATCAGAAACTAAAAGGTATGACAGATGCACAATTTGCTGAAAAAGATGAGATTGCTAAGGCTAATATTTTATTGGCCTTAGATGATAAAGTATTATTCAATGTACATACTATTGATATAACGACAAAGGCTTTGTGAGATAGTCTTCATAGAATTTATGAAGACAAGTCCTTAGTAAGTAAAATTTTGCTAAGGAGGCAATTATATAATTTGAAGGTGAAGGATGAGACTTTTATTCATGAACACTTAAATGTGTTTAATAGCTTGGTGAATGACCTGTTGGGAACAAGTGTAAAGGTTGATGAGGAAGAACAAGCCACCTTACTTCTCCGTTCAATGCCAGACTCGTGGGATAATTTAATTATGAGTTGAGCCATGTTTCTGAACTTGACTTAAACTCTGTTATCGCATCACTCTTGACAGAGGAGCTAAGAAGAAAGTCAGCAATATCAACTTCATCTTCAGGGGCAAGCCTTGATTTCTGAGGAGAGCAAGAGTGGGTTCAAGCTGAAAAATAATGGAAGAAAGGTGGTATGGTGCTTCTATTGTAACAAAGTTGGTCACACGAAAAGGTATTGCAAAAATTAACAAGTGATATGCAACATGACAAGGAAAAGGACCAAGAACAACAAAATGATGAAGTCAATTCTACTGATTATAGAAATGACTTAGTACTTATTACTTATTGTAATGATGAGTGCTTTCGTAAGGCAGATAATTCAAGTTGGATTGTAGATTCTAGAGCTTCCTTTCATGCAACATCACGTAGAGAACTCTTCACAACCTATAAATCAGAAAATTTGGGAATGGTGATGATAAGAAATGGTAACACATCATGTGTTGTTGGTATGGGAGATGTGCATATGGTGACTAGTTTGGGTCACAAATTATTTTTAAAGAATGTGAGACATATTCTAAGCTTGAAGGAAAATATATTATCTTTGGGCAAGTTGGATAATATTGGCCATAGTTCTCGATTTGCTAGAGGAATATGGATGTTATCCAAGGGAGCACTTATCATTGCAAAAGGGGGAAAATATTGCAGCTTGTACAGGACATTATTTCGATATGTCAAGAGTGGAAGTACTCTTGATGGGTCTCCTAAGCAAGTATGGCATCGATGGGTTGATCATACTGAGGTAGAAATGAAATTCGGTAATAAAATTCTTGGTAATGATCATACTCATGATAGAAGGAAAGTTGTTGTCAAGTTGGAAGATGAAAATATGCTATTTTCCGAAACTTGAGTGGATGGGTTAGTAAAAATGTTTGAAGAGAAATTGGTCCTAAATGACGAAAAATAGGGTCATAATTTTTTCCCTAAGAAGGTGGGGAGATGTGCTAGAAGTTCAACTCAGGGGAGATAGAGAGCTTTCTCATGGTCGGGAAGGGGGGCATTGTTAGAGATATTCCCACCCATGAGAAAGCATACAATCACATAGGAAATGGTGTTTGGAGTTGGCTCTACATTTCCAAGAGGTATGATGAATTCGAGTAGAATTGTGAAAGACGAGGAGTATTTAGTATTTAACTCTTGGTATCTACGAGGCTGGTTTTCTTTTCCTATATATATGTAGTTGTATTGTGAGTAAAATAGAACTGAATAGAGTACAACTAATTAGAGTGTGTTCTAGTTAGAGGTTGAGTGTTCTTAATTAGAGTGTGTTTCAGTTAGAGGTTGAGTGTATCCCAGTTAGAGATTATAGTGGATGTATGTTCCCATTATTAGATTTTAGTGGATGGTTTGTGGTTTCACTTCTATTTTGAAGGTTCCATGTTAAATTTGTATGTCATCTATCTTTTATCCTTTATTAGTTTGCCTTGTCACACACTCAACATTGAGTTTGGTTATTTTGTGTGTTAAAAACCTTAACATATGGGGGTCATTTATGCTATACATTTTGGCACATTCTAGCTGATTAATAACTTCACTTGAGATTTGATTTGGTACACATTCATTGATCATTTTTCTGTTTATTCTACAGGTGATGATTAAAAATGTGGAGCACGTGGTAACCATGGTGCCACCATATTCTATTGTGGAAGAGTAATGGGTGAGTTTTTTAAGTTCTATGTAACTATACTTTATTTGGTACATGATTCTCACTTTTTAACATGTTGGGAGTCATTCATTTGTGCAAGCATCTTAACCACTTGAAATTCTCATTGACGTTTCAGCAGTCATTAATATGACAATTGAAAAAATGGCACAAGCTTCTTAACCACTTGAACTTCCCATTGACGTTTTAGCCGTCATTAATATGACAATTGAAAAAATGCCAATTAGTGAATTTTACTATTATTTATTAGTTACTAGCATATTTCGTATTTTTTTGTATGTATTTAGATGAATTGTACTATTATTTAGTTTTTAATTTTGTTGAAAGGTCATTTCAATGAGAATGAAATGAGTCAAGCTGTAGCCAATAGTTGGAAGGCATAATTGAAGTAATTGATGAATTGAACGAGGTGGTTGAAAATAATAAGCTACAAATTCTAGAGCATGAGAATGAAGAAAATGAAAATGAAAAAATTGGAAGTGAGGAGAAAGAAAACAAAAACTCACAAAGTACCATTGGCACATTATTTATGCCTCAAGAAAGAATGGAATTTTATTCTAGTGATGAAGCTTATAATTTTTATAACGCATATGGTTTACTAAGGGGATTTGTACTAGAAAAGCTTCTTCTATTTATTCTAAGGGATCACATATCTTGTACAAACGGTTATTTCTTCGTGAGAAGGAAGGAACAAAGAGGTTGGATGACCCTAGAGAAGCTAGAAAGAATGTTAACTGACGACCAGACACAAGAGAGAATTGTAAGGCAAAGATGATAATTAAATTAAACAATGAAAGGAAATTGGTTGTAGTTAACTTTGAAGACATTCGTACACATGATTTTACATCTCCAACAAAGGTAATTTTCAAACATGTTATATGTATTTCTCTTTTACATTATTAGATAGAATTGCTATTATTTTAATTCATATTATTTTATGTTTCCTTTAATAGGTTAAAAAGATCTGATCGCATCAGAATATGGATTCAACTTCAAAATAGCTTATTACAAATTTAAATGATTGTGGAATTAGGCCATCCAAAATTTCTCGAGTCTTGAATCTTGGTGGGGGTTGTATGGATAAAGTTACTTCACATGATTTTAAGAATCATCTAGCAAAAGGGAGAAAGAATAATATTAGTCAACAGTGTGTGCAAGTGTTTGACTTCTTTTAATGTAAAGCAGGGGTTGAAGATGGTTTTTTCTTTAAAATGGAGGTTGATGAAAATAATCAAGTTAGAAGTATTTTTTTGGCAGATAAAAGGTCAAGGATGGCTTATATGTAATTTAGAGATGTAGTTTTTGATGTGACATGCAACACAAATAGTTTTAAAATGTCATTTGCTCCATTCATAGGTGTTAATCATCATAGATAATCTACACTTTTTGGATATGCCTTACGGATGAAACAATTGACATTTTTACTTGGTTGTTTGAAACGTGGTTAGAGTGCATGTGGGGTAAGAGGCAACAAGGTATAATTACTGATCAAGATTTAGCGATGAGAAATGCTATTGCAAAAGTTTTTCCTGGTACTAAACATAGGTTTTCTTCATGGCACATTGAAATGAAAACTATGATGCATTTAAATCATTTTGGCCAACATCCAAAATTTATCAAAAACTACAATAACCGGAGATTTGCTGAAATAGTTGAAGAAAGTGAAATAAATTAGGAAGAGATGAAAGTGGAATATGATATTAAGGAGTGTAGTTGGTGAAATGAAATGTATGAGGTTCGTTCCCAATGGATTAGTGCCTACCTTAAAGATTATCTTTTTTTTGGAATGACATCTAGTCAACGCAGTGAGAGCATAATGCATCCTTTGATGGATATGTGAATGCACAAACTCCTATTAGTGAGTTCGTGCAACAATATGATAATGCAATACGTCAACGACAACATGAAGAGGCTTATGAGGATCACAAATCTTTGCACTGTAAGCCTACAATGCACGTGGGGAGCACAATAGAGAAGCAAGCTAGATCTCTCTACACTAGAAAAGTATATTCCCTTTTCCAAGCCGAATTGAAGGAATCTTTATTATACAAATGTAAGAAGATTGGTTGTGAAGGTTTAAGAAATTTTTATGAAGCGAAGAAAAATGCGGTAGCTGAAAATTGTCATAAAGTGACATTTGCAAACATCTCACCCATCTCCGTTGAGAGCACTTGTAAGAAGTTTGAAAATGAAAGTATTCTTTGTCGACATATTTTAAGGATTTTGGACCAAATGGATATTGATATAATACCCGAAAAGTATATTTTGTTTCGATGGACTATCAATGCTCGATACACATCAGTTGCTAATTTGAAAACTATGAGGGAAATCCATACATCTGGAGTTACACCATATATGATTTATTGCATTCATAGTGCAATGTATAAAATTTCAGATTTGAGTTCTATATCACCACAACACCGGAAACTTGCTATGCCAAAGCTTGAAGTAATTGTTGAAGAGCTTGATCGCCTATCTTTGTTGTCCAATTCTGAAGAATATTGTTATGTTGAAACTGGTGATGTGGGTGGTTCAATGGAAGTAAATGAGTATTTGCCCCATATTGTGCTTAAAGATCCTTCAAGGACAAGTAAAAAGTTCAAGTATTCATTAGAAATAAGCTTGTCTTCTCATATTAAGAAGCAGAAATGTAGCCTTTGCCACCAATTGGGGCACTATATGAATACTTGTTCTTTGTATATGGTATAGTTATAAATAAGAAGCTTTATATTTACCTCTATATGGAAATGCATGATGATAAATTTTTTCTTACAAGTAACTCAAAGTGCTCAAATGCGGGAGGCCTCTATAAGTTGATAGTAGAAGCTTGACAAGTTTTCCTCCAAGGAAGTAGAAGCTCTACAAGGTGGTCAAATGCCGTAGGTCGCATATGTTCGCTGCCATGTGAATTCTTTGTTGTCAGTATCTTATGACATAGCTCTGGGTAAACATCCTAGGCTTTTCTTCAAGATTGCCTTCTTTCTGTGGTTGTGAAGTATTGGCAATTCATAATGCTGGCATTTGGGTTTTGATTTGTGTTGCTTATGTGGGTGGTCAGGTCAGTTCAGATTTCAAAGATATTTGTTGTATTGAGAAAGATGGATGAACGGCAATGAACTGAAAAATGCGTTATATGTTATGGTTCTTGCTAAAAAAATTGAAGCTTTCTATTCTTGCTTCTGTCCATTTGGTTAGCAGAATTAGATGGCACTTAAAATACAAATGGCTTCTGCCTTTATTGTGTTTTGGGCAATTTAATTCGTAGTTCTTATTCTTAGTTGTGAGTTGAGGTGGAAAGTCATGTCTTGTAGAACGAGGTCAACGATACTTGTTGAGGCGTTTCGTAGAATTTGTTGCTCGTGTTTTTGTGTGTTCGATTTTTTGTTTCCAATGCTGAATGATTAACTATGCCGTTCAAACACATTACCCAGGGACATGCTTTTATTTAATTAGTTTATTGTTACTTTTATCCAGTGAAAATTTACATGCACCAATTTAATGCATTTTAACATTTGTAATCCAGCGTGTGGCTGCCGATTATGAACCATGAAATGATGTGCGTTGGCGCCCTTGACGAAGACAAAAATAGTTGCATAATTTAACACTTGGCTTTGATCATTTGTTGTTTCATTGTTGCTAGGGGTTCTTGTTTTTTTATTTCCTGTTTTTCTTCAGCTTGGCTATCGCCACGTTAAGGAGAGTTGTCAGACTCGAGATTACTTGTCTAAGGGAAGTTACAACTTGCAAGGTGGTTCCTTCGAATAGAAAAAATAAATAAAATGTTGGAAGGTCGTCTCTTTCTGTTTTGGCATGAACGGTCATTTTTTCCGCACAATTTACATTTCATTAGCGTTGGCATGAAGCTTCTATGCGATAAACAGCCATACGGGGACTTTCTCCCTGAAAAATAATTGTCGCCGCGCGTGATTTCGGAAAGGGCATACAAGTAAGCATACAGAACACACAAACCGCTCTCTCCGACTTCGGAATGCTGAGCTCCACAGAATCACAAGTCATATTAAACATATAGGAATTATGCACCAAGCAAGCTGACGAGATTACTCGCACAAATAGCATTAACACGGATCTTATAACGGCGTCCAGCCTCTAGAAGACGATTTCGTACATATATAACGAATCTCATAACGCCATCCAAGCCCTATATATATATATATATATATAATATATATATGGTCTTTTTGGGGTGCACTGCCCTCAAAAACATATCGCACCAGATTGATGGCCGTTGGATCGAAATCCAACGGCCATCAATCATCCCCCACTTTCCCCCACCTCCCCCTCGCGGACATCGCAATCCCCCTGCCGCCGCCCCCGCCATTCCCCCCGTTCCCTTTACCCCCTCCCTGCCGTTTTCCCTAACCTCGCGTCGCCATCCCCCTCGGCATCGTTGTCCCCCTCCTGCCAGCCCCCACCGTTTTCTCTCCCTAGTTCCCTCCCCTATGTTGGCTGTGGTGAGGCGACAACAGCACTGGCCAGCGGGCGGCCAATGGTGAGGTTGCTGGCGATGGCGCGACAAACCATAGATAGTGTGGGGGAAGGAAAAGGTGATGATAATTTCGTAATAAAAACTTGATTCGTTCTTGACTCGTGTCAATGTTACGAAATAAATTTAAAAATAACATAAAATAATTTTGTAATAAAAACTTAACTTGCTCCCAACTTAAGTCAATATTGCAAAATAAATTAAAAAAAATAAAATTTATTGACTGAAGCCAATTTTAAAAAATTTTAAAATAAAATACTATAAAATTTATTGACTCGAGCCAATATTACGAAATAAATTTATTAACTCAAGTCAATAAATTTTATTTTTTAAATTTATTTCGTAATATTAACTCGAGTTAAGAGCGAGTCAAGTTTTTATTTTATGGTATTTTATTTTTAATTTTTTATTAAAATTGACTCGAGTCAATAAATTTTATTTTTAAAAAAATTATTTTGTAACATTGACTCAAGTTGGGAGCGATTCACGTTTTTATTATGAAATTATTTTATTTTATTTTTAAATTTATTTCACAATATTGACTCGAGTCAAGAACGAGTCAAGTTTTTATTCCAAAATTGCCATCCCCCTATCCTTCCCTTTCACCACCTATGTTTTGTCGCACCACCGTCGGCGACCTCGCCGCCTACCTCCCACTGGTTAGTGCTATTGCCGCCTCACCACCGCCTCCCTTCGTTTGCCCAACAAAATGTTGTCGTCGACGGTCAAGACAGAGAGGAAGCGACCTATGTGCGCTACCTGTGCTGCAAAATGCAAACAGCGCACCCCAAAAGACCCTATATATATATATATATAAAAGCTGTTGTGCGCTGCATGAAAACGCAGTGCATCAACAGCGTATCAATATGTGGTCCATCAGATCCAGATCCGGCGGCCCACAATTAAATCACCCCCCCCCACCGTTGCTCGTTTCCCACCGGCGGCTTCCCGCATCCCGTCTTCCCGCCCCTTCACCCTTTTGTTCTATAAAGCACCGCCGGCGCCCATCCCTGACCGCCCGTCCCCGTCGAACACCCCCTCTCGCCCATCCCCGCCCTTGTTCGCCTCCCTCTTGCAAACCCCGCTGGCCGCATTGAGGCCCCGGCCACTCCACCTGCCGCCCCCTACCCCCGTCCCACCGTCCCCCGCCGTCGCCCACCCCCTGCCCCCCCTCCCTTCCCTCCCCTACCCTCCCCACAGCTGCCGCCCCTGGCCCCGCCCCCAAACCCCATCGCCGTCCCCTGCCCCCCGCATCCCGCCTCCTGCCACCCCTCCCTCCCTTGCCTCTCGACACCTGCGCACCCCGCCCCCGCCCCCGCCGCCGTCTGCCGCCCCCTACCCTCCCCCTTGCCATCCCCCAGCCCCTGTCCCCTGCCGCCCCTCCCACCCCTGCCTCCACGCACCTACCCCCCGCCTCCTGCCGCTCCTCCCTCCCCTGCCTCCTCGTGCCTTGCCCCGCCTACTGCCGTCTCCCGCCCCCTGCCCTCGACGCCCCCGCCCCTGCCACCCCTCCCTCCCCTGCCCTTCCCACATTGGCCGCCCCTTGCCGTGCCCCCCACTGTCCCTTGCCCCACCCCTCACCGCCCTGCGCCCCCATCTGCCCGCGGCGCCCCCTGTCGCACCTACAATGACCTCAATCGTGGCCCTGCAATCACCTGCAGCCATGGTCCCAACTCGAATCATAAAAAAAGTGACTCGGTCGCGCGTGAGTGTGCTAGTTTTTAACGTTAAATTTAATTTTTTTTAACGGGCTTCCTTGGAATATATTTATATTTGACATTAAATTTATATTTTTAAGGTCACAAGGCGTCGA